>JAUTBQ010180974.1:0-11004 GCA_032361185.1 Lepetodrilus ovalis
CAATAGACCGCGCGATCTAGTCATTTTTCCTGATTGCGCGAAATTTGCACCGCGCGAAATATAATCCTTTTACAGTAAGCAGGTGTACTGAGGTGTTTTTGATTTCGATTTCAACATTTTGTTCTACCATAACTTCGATGGGATCAGATAAAAGAAAAACAACTTATTAAGGTCCTCTATCTAAGGTGTTTAGCATTGCCAGACAAACTTGGTTATGAGACTGGGCAGAAATAACAAGATGTGTTAGTAACGTAGAGAATGTCAGAATGTCAGAAAATCTTATGATGATACAACATTACCAAGTCAATTCATGAAACCCAACCTATTACTAAACTTCATATACTGTACTTTCCTTCTTTCTGAGCATCTTGCACCACACAGTTGAATTAACATTTCCGAGCCCGTTATCGGTGCCCAAAGTTTATCTATCAGATCTTGCAAGTCCATATCTATGAATCTAGATGTTTTTCTTTTCTTTATGAATGGCCCATTTGTCAATGGGATAAATACAACCATGCCTCATTAAGAAGATATTACTTTAAAAATAAAGAAAGTACGTACATTTCGGTCAGTGGCTTCTCTAACAGAGGATGTACTGTGTAGGAGGCCTGTTTCATAAAAGCTATCCAGTAGAGCTGATAATGCTCTACGCATGGCATCACATTGTCACGGCGAATCACCTCTAATTGACATCATGGCGCAGGGATATGACACAACGTAGCACGCTGGGGTAAAGATACAAAATACATGCTAGGACGATTAATTCTAACTCAATTCTTCTCTTAAATAAAATATATAGGTCGCTGGAAAAAAAGTTTAAATTAAATCTTTTGACGGTTGGCTTACGTTTTGATCGAATGCATCTCACATACGAGGTAGGTAAGACAGAACAGCAACTTCGACTACAATACTACGTAGAAAATAAATGTGTGTCTAATATTATGCAAGTTAGCACTTTGTGATGGTTGATTCTTGTTATTTATCGAATGCATCTGGCACGAGATGAAGTGGATATAGAACTATAGGTAATGCTGAAAAGCAACGTTGAGTACTCCTGCTGTGAAATCATTCTTCCAGTGACTAATTATATGGTCTTTGATGTTAGCCAAGGAGATTATGCTGACAGTATTGACAGGTACAGACTGATTGATAACAATCATAAAAGGCAATGATGAGAGTTCCTCCATTATAGGTAAATCCTTACACGACGAAAATACCCATCAACTGTTCAGTTTGATCATATTTTATCACGCCAAAATCGCGTTTTTCTCACAAAAATGATAAATATCAGTAGACAACATAATGAAAAATGGATAAATAGAAACCCCCTACCAACGACATCCAAAATGTATAACTGAACGCAGATAAGATTTGAATTATAATAAAAAAAACATTTGAAGTGCCAAGTGGTGTCAATCCAAAAGAACATTATTCAACAATTTAATGGAATTTCATCATTTTCTTGATTTAAAAATATATATTAATACCATCATTCAAACAGCTATCAACCCCTTTCTTAGCATCTGATCAAGGTGAAGATACTTTAAAATTAAATGGCAACCCATTTTCTACAGAGTAAACACAAATGTTATAGTGTATATATGTTACAACACAAGTCTCAGTGCAACAACTGAGAAGCGATAGAACTATTTATACCAAGACCCATTAACAGCATCCGACTGTATATGCTCACTCATGTGAAAGGACAGTATGTTGCAGTTGTGCCAGCGAGTGAATTCCGAGACGAAAAGCAGACTAGACACAAACACGCTCCGGAAATCTCCGACCACGATTTACCGAGAACCATTTACCATTGCTGCCACGAGAAGCGTTAACACAACCTTCTGGTCTCCTGGCAATAGGCGCTCGGCCATCAGTCTTGTATCAGAGCCTCTATAATGCCAGTTTACCAATCCAGGTTATTAACCAATCCGTGCTGGAGCGGAGGCAACCACAGATACCCCGCGAAGGAGCGATTCATCAGAAACGAACAGAACTGGGTATCCTTTCACGAAGCCCTGTTATCCACTAAGATACCATAGTGCTCTCTTTGCACTGCTAAGAGAGCGCCATGGTCTCTTAGTAGATAAGTGAGCTTCGTGAAAGGACACCCAAAACCTCGGTTTATAAAAAAATATGATGTACAAATAAATATATATTACAAAATCTCGGCATATAATGTTATTAATGAGGAACAAATATATAAATTACAAAATAGAACATGGTAATCGTGGACAGGGATTTGCTAGGATGTTTTTCGTTTCATAGAGTTCATGACAATAGTACACATTACACTGAGATTTCACAATGCAGAGATAGGGGTTAGCTGTTTGTCTTCTGGATTAAATTGCAATCACGATTGCAATCACGATTCGCTAGGGCATCTCTGGTTGCCATCAGCTGGAAGAAGGTTAACAAAAACAGTTCTATTTGTAACTGCGGCAATCGGAGAGCAGCATCTTTTACTGGATTCCATACAGGATTATCAGGAGGAAAAAGCCCTCCAGAGGAATTCTGCTGCTAAGCCAACGTCAACATGATTCAACTCCTGGTGATATTAGAATCGCGACTAACTAGAAAGCCACCCACTATTGTTCCTGCAAGGATTCTGCTATTAGAAGAAGCAATGCAGCAGTAAATGCTAAGGGATATTTATATATCGTCTCGAGTTCTAGCGCACTATGCAAAGATGGGGGCTAAGTGTTCGTTTTTATTATTACCATATTTCTGTTTCTTTATTAATAATACTGGCATGTTGCGACTATTTATGCATCGGAGGAAGATGTTAAGTTGTTGTCACTTCAGTACTTTCTTTGATGTACTTAATTCATATAACACTAAAGTCATGCATCTTCAACATATTAGCAAAGTTATTGGTACATGCTTTTAAAGACCTACACAGTAATTATATTTTCTTCCCTTAATTTCAATGCAATGAAATCATAATAAGTGGGAATATGGCCCGTAATGTAGCAAATATAATTTTATTTGATACTGCTACTAAATTAAACATATTTACATATGTATTCAGATATGTAATACATATACCTTACTCCATCTAAATGTATTACTATTTTCATAGCCCTTCATAACTATGTTAGAATATGAATTCAATTTAACCATGAACAATTGAGAAATTAATTTATAATCTTGATTTCACACTATCAGTTTACTTATTGAGATATTTATACATCAATTTCCTTCTATAAAGAACTAATAACATAATGGCCACAGAGTTGGCTTCATCAATACATGCACCAACTAACTTTAACCCTATATCTGCCAGAGGCAACCGGAGATGCCCCAAGGAGATGTGTTTGTGTATAATACAGCAGGGAGAGGGTTAAATGACCTCGGCATGTCAGAATCTGCCCAGGTAATGTAACATAAAGATGAAGAAAACAACCTGAAAAACGGTAGTTTTGTATACTGTTGTAAATCTGAAGGAGAGAGCGCTTTGCTTTTCAGTCCCTTTCCCTGTACTAACCATCAAATGACCACCAAACTATCAACATTATCAGCTATAAATCATGCACGTCAGTGCCCATTTAAAACATAGCAGCTCACAACAGAATCCTTTTATCCAATTAAAAAACAGCCGTCGACGGAAAACAGTTTTTATTTGGTTTGAACATGTTGAACGCTCAAGGTCAGTTTTACGACATTCGGAATGCATTATGGCACCTCCGTCGGTCGTGATTATGATCATAGACACAACAAACCTGCTGCGAGACATGCTTTGACCATATACTCTTTAATTTAGGAATGTTTTACTTTACCATAATCATTTAAAATGCAAAACACTGCACTTAAACCTACGCAGGTGTGCAAAGCAGATGGGCGAGAATTGCATGTGTAGATGGTCTATACAAATAATTGGTTTAGATCCTGTAAGATTACTTACTAATTTGGAGTCGATACAACTAAATTGCATCGAACTGAACACGAAGATACAGTAAAACGCACCCAATAGCATACATTATTACATACCTTGTATTACTCAATTGCATAGGATTTACAATTCCTATACTATTGACTATATGGCTTTTGCTAATTTACTAAACTTTTTTCGTTCTGATTGGGAGTTTGTGAAAATGATAAATCAAAACATTACAGTGGAGTTTAGTGCACACGTATCACATCAGTATGTTGCGCTGTGACTGGGTACCCGAGAGGAAGAACATACAACGTAGTATTGCATTTATATTGTATACTCTCCAGGGAGTTTAACGAGTTCATACAGGAAGTATACACTGTTCTATTAAATCCAATAATAAAGTTATGAAGGTGCGCCCAAGCAACCATTGGCTAAATTCATTGGCTTATAACGGGTATTATTACCCATGTATTAAAAGAAATAGTAACATTAAAATGTCAAGAAAAACCCAGTAACAACTCCCTTGAAATCCCCCTGTTCCTCCAGCTCACCATATCTCTACCATTAACCCACTGCCAACGTCAACTCAACGATATTAAGCGATTTGATCGGAATGTATCTTCTCATCTTAAAAGCAAATCCACACTTCAAAGATATGTTGACATTTCTTCTGATGGTGTGTGCCCTGTATAATTCCAAGCATCGGCGGAATAGCCGCTAGAACAAAAGATACATTTATATTTTTTTCTGCCCCCGATGTCGCGAAACACTCTGAAGCTGCGGGTTCAGCCGACGAAGCTCGTTTTAGAAGGCAATGCCATTTGTTAACAAACACTGAGCCGTTCCGCAAACAAACTGGGCTCTGTACAGCATGAACCGTTGCGCTGCAATGGTGAAACAATCCTGCTATATTGTTGTTGACCATCTCATAGCGCACCCTTGGCAAGCACAAACCGACGACATGGCCTGCGTTTCACGAAACGGTCATACTACAGTCCGGGCGTAAATCCGGATGTCCGCCATGCTTTTACTATAGCAGGAAATGACGTACACCTCGCGTTACGTACGGAAAACATGCACGACCAATAATTTGTGAAACGCAGGTCAGGGAGTCCCCGTAGTTGAAAAGTGAGCGCGAATCTGCAAGGAATTCAGAAATTTAGTTCAGAGAAACTATGCATTCCTTGCTATGATAGTAGCCTAATGTCATGTCGCGGCAAGATGGGATGATTGTAAGCCCTTGCGAAGGTCAACCTTGAAGATTAGGATGATATTACTATGTTGCATCAAACTAGACAGGAAAAAGGCTTTGACGAACTTTTCAAAAGTTAATATTCTGACATGGACATGCTAAGGATGTAGAGTTACATGATGACTTTAAACAGAAATAAACTTTTTCACTTTCGTGTGCCAAATCGGACTGTTGTTAGAAATGACCAGGGCATACTTATGAAGAGACATGTTAATAGTACATGGATAGTAGTAAGTAAACTGTTATCTAAATAACTTTTAAAAAGTTGAGATATTCCCCAAATACAGTGGTAGATTGCTACTTCGGATTCGAAAATCGTCCGTTCGAACCCACCATGGTGACCGCTATCCCAAACCAATGCTAACAGATAGAATGCATTGTCTGAACAATTGTAATACATTTATCACCATTGATTCATAAGTACCACTCAGTGATCGCTATATGTTGCAAATGTCCTCCTGAGAATTGCCTCTAACTTCCAAACCAAATAAGAGGAGAAAGAAAAGACAAGTTTCTCAATAACGTTATTTAGCAAATATGTAACATCTTCAGTGTTCTCGGCTGAGCAACTTGAAATGCAGCAACATTTTAAGTTCCATGCTGTACTAGGGATCAACACAGTCGGCTGTAGTAGCTTATAGTCCATTGCCAGTGGCATCTAGAACACAAGAGTAATACTAGTATACACATTCAAATTCAAATATCGTTCAGATACCTCCAACACAAGTCGAAGTGATGCTACCGCCGACCCTAGGTAGGCAGCAAGAGAGACAGTGTATTCAATAGGCTTAACCCCATAATTTGAAAATGGGGGCTGGGTGGAATGCCATTTGTAAAAAGAAATGCTATTTAGCCCAAAGCAATGGTTGCGATCAAACATGGATCCGAGAATTGGGTCTATTTGACCACGCTTGCTTTTAGAAATATCTCTCCACAAAGGTGATAACTATCAATACACTCTGATAAAACATCTGCTCTAAATGGACAATTTCGCTGACACAAATCATGAAAAACGCAAAGCGCGACTATCGCCAAAGTATTGTCCATTTATCTCGTAGGTTTCAGAGCGCTATGTCTAATAGCAGGTTTTAAGAGGACGGCCTGCCCATGGTCTGCTGCCTTGTATCGCAGGCCTGGTGTTGATAGAACCTCTGTTAAAGGTTACATTAATACAGAAGAGTAGAGGGGTGTACGGCAGGGAGACCCGCTGAGTCCACTATTATTACTGACAACGGCGCGAGGTTTACCTTCACAGTTCAGTGAAGAGCCTGGGCACTTCCCTGGGAAGGGAAGAAAGAAATGCACCCATTTACCATCTCTATAAACCCAGAGTGATTACAGTTTGCTGTATACTTTCGGCAACAAAAACCATATTATCATGTGCATAATGTATGGAGGTGACTGTTCAAATAGTATGGACAATGGGTGTAGACTATTTCCAGACAAATGTTCCGACGCTGACAACATTTTACGAAAGACTTCTAGTGGCTTGGGATAACGAACATGTATACTGTGTCAGAGTTCGCCATTGAAGACGGGTACTCCTGGAATTAATGCCCTCGGGGTATTCCTCGTTTCTAAGAATTATTTTTGAGAAATGCGTCACATGTTGAATTTTCATAGTAATGAGTGGACCATACAAGACTACAGGGTAAACACTTACAACAACAGCCTTTAGGTTTAAACAATTACAAGAATATAAATAGATAAGGTATTCAATGCTTAGCTTTCCAAATAATGAATGCTTAAGGAATAATGTATTAAGGCTAAACATGTACATTAAAAAATATCTATGTTAAATGTATATGTTTTACAAACCTTGCTGGGTATACATATAGAATGAAACACCCTAGATACTAGATACCGTGCCATTTTTATTTCAATGGATAATATTTGCTGTAACTGTTACAAGAAAATCGCCTACAAGAATACAGATATTTTGGAATTAATAATCCTAATAATTGGATAAAAAAGCATGTACACCATTTCATTTAATAAATAATTTTAAATTATTTCAGTTAGATGTCACTGTGTTTAGCACCTGACATGTTACGGTACGTTTTATCCGAGCAGATAATCTCAAGTAATACTTGTTTCCATTATTGTGACTCGGCCTCCAAATTGCCAAAGCATGTAAGGTATTTTTTTCAACAGTATGACACTTAGTGATGACCTGTGATCCACGGGAATGAGGGAGTGGTACGACTGCCGTGGGATGAGTGGTAGGATGAGGTGGGACAGTGGTAGGATGAGATGGGAGAGTGGTACGGTTGAGGGGTGAGTGGTAGGGTGAAGGAGATCGGTAGGGTGAGGTGGGAGAGTGTTACGGTTGGAGGGGGGAGGGGGTGAGTTATAGGGTGAGGTTGGAGAGTGGTATGGTGAGGTGAGGTGGGACAGTGGTAACGTGATTGTGGGTAATAATTTAGCTCACCAAACATTACTATTGACTGACTGGGAAGGACAATTACTGTAAAAAGTAAAAAATTAAATTCATTTGCAATATAATTCCTCCAGCCACATCAGCAGGTGTGTTTAGTTAATTAGTTAATCTTTAAAACTGTATATACTCGTTTACATTAGCATAAAACTGTATATACTCGTTTACATTAGTATACACATTTACCAAAATAACATTACTACTGCTTTTCTTTTGTCTCTCGTAATGAAAATGATTACATTTTAACGGAAAAGCATGAAGACATTCACTTACAAAATGGGAATAAAGCAGTAAAATGTGTTGGACTGCTCTGCTGCATTCTATGTAGGCTACACAGTTACTTGACAGCATACAATTTTGAATGAAGACAAAAGAAAGTTTTTGTTCTTTCTGACAAACCTGCTTAACCAACATGCAGGTCATGCCCGGAGATTCGTTCACAAATTCCCATATAAAATGTGATCTTGAGCATGAAATCCAACAAAAAATGGTACCGTCATCTTGGGGCCAGATTTGCATGAAAAATTTCAGAGTTCGCTATTTCTGGAATTCGTTGTAGTGGACTCCCAGCAAACAGAGGTAATTATTTTAATCTCTAAAACAAGGCACTGGACCTGACCATTTAGGGAATTCCCCTCGATAAGTCCTCCCTGAGTAAAACCAGTTTGTTTGGCCAATGGTAGCCGTTTGACCACATCCTTCGAACCCTTAATTGAACTTCCCTAACAACTAATGTTGATTGTTGGTTGTAACAGTCTCTTTCTGGGATAAGTGACAACATTCAGAGAATTTCACAGTTGCCAGCTAATTTTCACCCTTGGAGAAAAAGTGTGACAACTGTACTCATGAGCTTTGTTACCGAATGGCAACTATTCTGACAACCTGATATTTGCTCGCTATTGTTAGTGTACCAATGGCTGTGAATACTAGCAAGATATAATTAAATGGATGTACAATGGTGGTGATAATGATGGTGAAATGATGATGATGGTGATGATGATGATGATGATGATGACGATGATGATGACGGTGATGATGACGCTATTTATCAATGGTAATGGTAAGATGTATGATGATGCTGATGTTAGGTAACGATGATGATAATGTTGACGATGCACGATAATGATGACGACATTGACAATACATATGGTGATGATGATAATAATAATGGTAATGATGGTTATGCTAGATGATGACAATGACAACAACAACATTGTATATGCTGATGTTGGTGATAGCAATGACTGTGATGATACAAAAAACAACATTAATAAATTAATAAATTTAATGTTCCACAATTTACATACAGTATACAATTTCAGCAACAACTAACCCCGCCCACGCCCCCTAGAAGGCACTTCCTTAGAGGATGAAAGTAAATTATTTTTAATAATTTCTACTGATGGGTATTATATTTGTATATGAAAGCAGCCTCTGAAATTCTTTAACCTCTATTCCTCAGAAAATCTAGACTTGCTTTTGTCCATGTGAGATATTAAGAATAGGAGTATTAGAGAACAGGGTCTGTGAGACAGACTAGCACTTCCTATACTGATTGCATTTGTATTGTATGACATGACGAAAACATATTATAGCCAAACCACCATCCCCCTGCTGTGAATGCACTAGTATTCTTCAGTCTTGATTTCATCCAGGAGCACTCTTGTCTAAAGCAATTTGCTAATCACAACAAACGATCACAAACATTTTCCTGCATAATAAACTTTCTATCTCCCTGCTGTGAAACCGCAACAAATCTAATACAAAACAATCCATTACCTGACATTGAATGCCTTACATTAGCTCCTCTTGGTGAAGTAATGGATCCTAAAACGTGAGCATGCAATCATATTCTTTGTCTGAACTTGGCAGTAGTGTTTTGGCATGTTTGTTGTCTTTATTATATGCAACATGATGGTAGTTTTACGGATTGAGTTTCGACAACATCATGGCTGGGTCCACGGAACATCCACAAGGATGCATACAGTCGAGATAAATTTCGGATCTGGAGCATGATGACCTTTGCATGCCAACTACCTCGTCTTCCTGAAAGCTTTGGCAAATACATATCACCAGTTACCTATCTGATTATTTTCATAGCATTATAACAACTAGAACAGACGGCAGAGCAGTCTTCGCATTACTAACAATTCCGGCAGATTCATTCTGGTATTACCAACGATTCTGAAACTGGTCCAACTACATTCATACAGAATCCTGGTCCTTCTACAGAAGTACCTCAACCTGCCATAATCCGATACTTCATCAAGTTCTATTTTAACCTGTCGATTGTCCTTCTGATGGCATTAGCATTAGCCAATCCTCCGGCAGCCATCTTGTTTTAGTATACTCTGCGTCTAGACTGGTAGATAAAATCCCCATCAAATGTTAAACAGTACTGCTTCAGGACATGAGTGAATATAAACAAGTCGGCGTCTGGCATGTTTCTGAATCATTTTTCACCGGTCAGTCGTTATTATCTGGCTAGTTTTGTTAACGCTGAGCCATACATACTTGGAGCCCCTGTGGTATGGTCAAATATGATACCTGTGCCCACTAACCAGTACCTCTCCCTCTCCCCAACCCTCCCGACATATACCTCCCCTCCCACAGTACATGAACATGAATGCAAAATGCAATAATAATAACAATAATAATAATAATAATAATAATGTGAAATTTATAATACGCCAAATCCACACTATATCGCATACTCATAGTTACATTACTACCATGGTCGATGGATTAAGGTGCTCGAATTATTTCTCAACTCCCTGGGGAATATACAACCAAAGCCGCCTTTCAAAGGGCTAGAAGTTTTATCATTCACATGCCCATATAATCAGTAATTCCGGCTAATACCGTACAAAGGAAGCCAAAATCAAGTGAGAATTTAAATTATGGAATTTCTATTTATCTCCGTCGATCTGCAGTATAAAAAAAGCAACGCTGTAATTATCCTGAATGTTGTAATGCGCAATTTGGGTGCATACATGCATAGATACGGAGTCTAGCTTTCCACTTTATGCAGACAATGTTAGTGATCGTAAGCAGTATTATCATTGCACCGGTGGTACGATCTATTAGCCGTATCAACCACGAGATAACCTTTCCTTTGTGTTTACACAAATAGTGCTAGGACGATAGATAATATTGCAGGATACAACCAAGCCATCAGGTAACGCTAAACATGGCTGCCGTAGCGGCTATATTGGCCATTGAAGTCATTTGAACTTTCATATTATTAAAATAGTTGTGAAGACGCAATGAATCTACTTGAAGCAGATGCTCATATTGCTCGTTGTTCCTTTCATACTTTTCATTTTCGCTAATTGGGATGAAATGCGGTATACATGTATAAATATATATATATATATATACACACACACACACACACACACACACACACACACACACACACACACACACACACACACA
>JAUTBQ010180985.1:0-11004 GCA_032361185.1 Lepetodrilus ovalis
TACTACTACTACTACTTCTCCTCCTATTACTACAACTTCTACTACTACTACTACTACTACTACTACTACTACTACTACTAATAATAATAATAATAATAATAGTAGTAATAATAAAAGCATTAACCAGCTGATAACATAACAAATATACTAGTATTGTATATATATATTGAATGTACCTTTAGAGGTTGCATCGTATTACCATGTCTACATTATTCCAAAATATGCTAAAATTACATGCACACAACACTACTCATGGATTTTAATAACACATGTCGACTTCCATTACATTGATGTTTGTATGCATAATTAATATTTATTTGGTTAGGAAACAGCTGCATGTGATGGCAAGCAACCTAGTATATGTTGACACTAACGTACGAAGTAATGATATTATTTGTTTTGTATTATATTAATGTAATATGTGAAGCAAACATTATGATTAACACGGAATGTGTTTGTATCATACTGTGAAGTAATATATTAAGTTTGATATATACTCAACAAAATTAATTAAGTGTCAGTAGTTATTTATGAATGTAGCTTTGTATTACATTAACAACGAAGAACTCCCATGCACCTATAGACTAAAATTAATATTCAATAAACTGCAGCCGTATTGGAATAAGAATGACACCATATTCAATCAAGTAAACTTCCGAAATTATGTAGGAAGCCAGCCTAAAAATAATCTGCTGGCCCTTAATTTATATCGTTGAGTATATATACTAGCTGTTCCAATGTGCAAGCTAATTTACGAAGAACTTATTTCTGCTAGCACTGCATTGACCCCAACAATTGATCACGAAGAGAAGAATAAACCATCTGCATAAAATTGCTAATATTGGATGTTGTCAAATAGACTGAAATATCATATGAAATAAGTTTATATAAATAATGTCCTTGTTTTTCCTGTTTTCACTATTGATTTTGTCTATACATAGAGAAGTGCATGCACATACTTGTCTATGGCTATGCATACTATAATGATACTATTTTCTGAACAAACTAAAACAAGGACATTATTTATATAAACTAGTTCATTTGTTGACTATACTTAGAGTCTAACTATATCCGTAACTGTACTGGATAAAAGCCACCTCTATAACTGAGGCACCACACGATATATAAATAGGGCCTAAAGCAAAGATTTCTTCTAAATTATTGTTCCCCACATGGATTCATGAAACATTAATGTCAAACACAGAGATGCCAATATTCAATCCACAATGTAAGTAATCAAACAAATTGAATGTGTTGTCCTAGCAAAGAAACCTTGTGATAGAAATAGTAATGATAAACATAGTCATGCCGTCAACAGCGAACAAGTTTCTAAAAGGTTGTGACCCCTCCTTAACTAATACGTGATAACAATAAGAGTATTTGGGGACAATTGTGTGTCATGTTGTGAGTTAGTAATTAATAATATCACACCTCAACAGAGATAGCAGGGGTGTAGAATCAACAAATTCCTGGAAGACATTATATACTGGCAATAACAGATATACCATAAATATGCTTTAGGTGTCCAATTAGTAGCAGTAACATTATGTCGCGCTTGGCTTTATAGAATTGTCGCCTTGGTGGAAACGTTACAAGGTAATGTTTAATAATATATGTATATACGTATGTTATTATCACAAAATTGGTAACAACTTGCACGTATGATGTGTTTTTGTACTAGTTGCATGGCAGTTCTTAATTAAGTCGTTGGTAAACATTCATTGTTTATGATTTATAGATGTGATAGAAGATATTAACAGGTAGGACGATTTGAACTATCTGAACATATTAGTACAGTATGGGTGTTAGTATGTCTGAGTGTGTGGGAAGTGTGTGCGTGTGTGTGTGTGTGTGTGTGTGTGTATATGTGTGTGTGTGTGTGTGTGTGTGTGTGTGTGTGTGTGTGTGTGAATATCGTGGAGAGAGAGGGGGAGGGAGAGAGAGGGAGAGAGCGAAAGCGAGAGGGTGGAAGAGGGTAATCAATTAAAATTACAGTATCAATGCTAGTAATACAAAATTATTTATTAAAATCAAACATTAAAAACAACCTAATTCTAAATTTCATCATATTCACATACAATAAAGTAACTTTCTTGGGTCTACTAAACCCCTAGGTTACCAACCCTGTACGATACGAAATTGAACAATTTATATCCGCCTTATTTATTAATACACTTACTAGAGGGCATATAGCCACCGCGTGAACAGTATACTGCAAAGGAGTGATTGTATGTCAGACGAGCAGATGCTGATGTTTGCACAGTGGGGTCAGGTTCCCGAAAACCATGACGTCATCACAGCTGACCGATAGGAGCCGAAAGACCTACTACGTCATTCTACAGTTGCTCCTAGAAACGACCTATTTTCCCGTGAATCGGTAAATGCTGCGGGTGCAGTTTCTCAAAGCATTTGTAATAATTTTGGACACGTTTTATAATAATACAATGATAGTAGGTCTACTGCAACTATATGAGTTGTTCAACGGTTACTGAGTCCTATAAAATAGAGGTTGCTCATCTCATTATTACGGAACATGGCAGGGATTTTCTTTAAAAAAAACATAGACTAAATTAAGGTTCGATGATTATATAATTACCAAGAACAGACGTGAAATGTTAATTTAACAGACAATGTCCATTAATTTCTTGGTAGATAAATGAGATGTACCAGAGTATTATATAACATGTGAAAGTTAAACATAATATTGGTTTAATGCGCATCAAGGACCACTGTCATCATACATTCATCTGACGTAACTTATTATGGATTGTTATTCTGTTTTCCAATTTACTATAAGTCTACATTTAACGAATTTATTACCCACGTCATTAATTTGTTTATTTCTCATATTCTCATTTTATTTATTCTTACTACCCGCGATCACTGTATGTCTTGCTTTCTACATTACGTATTTCCTATCAAGGCTTCATCGCATTAAAACTGCAACTAAGAATAAAAACCACACCGTTAACGTTCATGCAAATGCTTTCACATAAAAATGCCAGTCTGGGTATCCTTTCACGAAGCTCTCTTATCCACTAAGACTGGCACCGTTCGCTTTGCCGATAGCTAATACACTGCTAAGAGAGCGCTACAAGTTTCTTAGTAGATAAGAGAGCTTCGTGAAATGATACCATGGTTTTCATTGGCATAGCTTTGAATTGTTCCCCTCGGCATCTGACAGAGTGACTTGGCTATGTACACCAGTAAGTGACACATCCAGACGGCCAAATGGTAAATCCCCTCAAATTCTATTAAGCAGAGCTGAATTTAGATTACGATTCATGTCATACACATACACCGTTGTTGAGTGTTTCTGTCGTGAACCATTATTTCGCCTTTGACCTTCTCAGCTCAATATATGCCGTCTGCATGTGTCGTGTTCTCGGGAAAATACTTTTAAAATGCCATCTCTCTTGGAATGCACCAATTGATTATTGAATCTACTACATTTATTGTAAAGTATTCCTATATTGTATAGAATTAGACTTGTTTAAACGTAATCAGCAATAATGACAATAGAATGTTGATGACTTGTTTTCAAATTACACTATTATAAAAACGTCATTGCATAGAATATTCAAACGTAACTCACAAAAATAATACAATAAATATTTTGATGATTTATTTCAAATACAATATACCAGTAGCAGTTTTATTAATACATAGAAGAAGCCAATGCAGTCGAAACCATATTATATTATAACTTGAAGGGGCAAACCTTGAAAAGGAGCATTTGTTTCTAATTAAAAACTGCATACTTCAAATATGATCAAACACCGATGCCGATGAAGTATGCAATTATGACAAATTCCGATCACCGCGAAATTACAACCTATTTGGTACCCAATCATGCATGGTAAACGAACTTGATGTATCATAATGGTATTATGTTTCCCTCTAGATTAAGAAATAACTGGACAGGATTATGCCAACACACAGATCCTGTAAAGACATATGTCAATTAACGAGGCCCTATGCAAAAACACGACTTTCCACTTCCATAACGAGCACCTGATTTGTACTGGTCACGCCGATCAGTCAAACTTGTGATTACCAGACTCGGGACCGTCGCGCTCTCTCATGGTCCCGTTGCACGACGCTCTTGTAGGCTACAACAGTTGTAATTAGTTATAAGGGCTTACAACTGCAGTTACAATAGCCTTGCATCTTCGAAACACAGGCCATTATGATTATGTAACGCATTGCTCTATATTGTTCTCTGGAGCTTCGTTTTTGAGATGAGACCCATCAGTGAATATCTATTAACATAACTTAATAATATCAGCCAATCAGAGATTTCATACAAGTTTAAATCAAGAATGTACGTAGTTGGGCAGTAAACTTATGACAAATTGGTAGCATTTAATAAATCAAACTGTTAAATAAATGATGACTATATATATAGAATACTTGAGGTTATTATTAACGTGTGGGAGCTTAACCCATAGATGTCACTCGCCTTCTCTTATGTCGTAATGTTCACCATGTACAATAGTCCCGCGCAAACCTAATACATTTCTAAAACAACAAAAATTGTTCACGAACATATTTTCACAAATGTTTAAATATATATGAATAGTTGCAGCGCTGTCATATTCTGATAGCCTACAAGAGTTTCGTGCAACCCATTTTCCCAATCGTAGTAGACTCTTCAATTGGACTTCCAACTGTTGTAGCGCTATAAGAGCGTAGTGCAACTGGGCACAGTGCTGTTAGCTTTCTATACAGACTTGGATAACCGTCTTTGAAAACCTGAGATTGGCATATCCGCTAAAGGAAGATAGGAGGAACAAAAGTATTAATCATGATTGGTTAACGTCGTTGTTGAAAAAAAATCGACAGTCCGGTTCCAAGATCTGTCGATTGTGTATGTGAGCGGAAATGATCATGGATACAGTAAGTGGAAGCTCGTTAGTGAGAGAGTTGTGGTTCTATCGTAGTCTCCCTGCAGTATTCCAGCGGTATATGGCGGCAGTTTGGAACCATACTTATTTATTTAGAACCCGTCCAAGGACGTACATTTTCAAACTTCGACGTCGCTTACCATTATAAACATGGAGTTGTAATAATGTATCTATTATATCATATGTCTATACTCAATTACTACTGTAAATTAAACTAATAAATACAAATAAAATAAAATTAAGTATAATTAGTTTTCCACAAACTTTTATTCTAAATGAAAGGAAGGAAGTGGGTTCTTTAATATTGTGCATATGCTTAATCGTTTAGGAATTAAAAAAAGAGTATATTATTTAAAAATATATGTGGATTTCGTATAATTTATATTCAGTCTATATGATGATGGTGGTGGTGGTGGTGATGGTGGTGCTGGTGGCGACTGTTAACATGTTGACGACAACGATAGTTCAATTACATAGCGCAAGTATCCACGTGTTAGAAACATACTCGAAGGATTGTCAATGACCACAGCAGGAAGATCTTCTGCAGAGATACCAAACGTCAATCTTCCTGACAAACTCTGTCCACCATTATACCTTATGCTTTCTTCTACCGTTACTTGTACCTGCAATGCTGAGAATTTCGCGCTTAGAAGAATAAATGTTATCTCTTCTGGCCGTTACGGAAGGAGAAGCAGCAACAGCTATGCGCGTGTTGTGGTAAAGGCAACGGCTTGCAGCTGGGGCAAATAAACCAATGATGATAACTGTAGACCAAGCATACCGTGGCTTGCATCCTGGATTCCCCCAGCACGTGAACCTAAGCTCCCCCTGTACGAAGCAGGGTAACTTCAAGGAAACCTTAATTTTAGACTTAGGCACTATTGGTAAGGCTACCTTAGAGACGCGGCGTTTAGTACAGGACAACCTGAAATATCCGTAATCTCAGAAGGTAAATAGTTTTGTCCACCCAAAAGTAGTTATTTGCTGATGTACTTATTCCCCAGCACTTGCTAGTTATCAAATTGTCATATTTTATATGAATAGAAGGAACTTAGCTCTAGTTATTTAGTCTATGGAATATTTAACTGCTAGCTCGAATTCCCTCCAATGTGTATCGACGTAAAGGATTTTGACGATATAACATTGATGATAAGTAAGTATCACAAATTAATATAGTTTGCATTTAATGATTTATTGCTTAAATATAAGGTCTACGCGTTCAATCAAATCTGTGATTGTATCTCTTTAATAGAAAGTATGTCGATGGATATTATATTTATGCGAAAGGAGTCTTTGGAATGGTTTATCCTCTTGTAATCCAGTAACCTCGAGTTGCTTAACTGATCCAGGGGGTATTTGAAATAGGAGTATCTTGATGAGAACAAGGTGTGTCAAAGACTAAAGCGATCCTCCCTGCAAGGTATCGTTTCTCGAAGCGCTCGTATATCCCAAGAGGCCATAGCGCTCGTCTCACAATTTCTTGTACATGACAGTCTGGCACGTACGAGAACGCTATATGGAGGTATCATAGTGGACAGGAAATCTTCGAGAAACGATACCCTGTTCCACAGCCTGAAGATTCCAGGCATACAACATCGACATGCATATTGCTCCATGTCAGGTGTAGTGTGTGCCATCGTCGACCCGAAGGCTTTCAATCTGTCATAAACCGTTCTGATATACTGCCATTGCAGTCCTCTCCAGTCCAAATCATCATTGATCACTCCTATGACGACTAACGTGCCACTCAATCACCCAAATGAACGTAAGACGATATTGACTGGAGAGAACTTGACGATTGTATTGGGATATTGCCATGTATTGACCTCAAGGCACAGAGACTGTAATCAGGTTTATATACATGCGACCAACACTAAATCGATGAAGAACGTCTAAGTTATCATATGCTTCTAGGTGTGCTTTTCTTTTACTATTAATGCGACCCACCAGTTTCTAAATCTATGAAGAACGTCTAAGTTGTCATGTGCTTCTAGGTGTGCTTTTCTTTTATTATTAATGCGACCCACCAGTTTCTAAATCTATGAAGAACGTCTAAGTTGTCATGTGCTTCTAGGTGTGCTTTTGTTTTTGCTATTAGTGCAACCCACCAATTTATAAATCCATGAAAAACGTCTAAGTTGGCATATTACTTCTAAGTGCGGTAGGTTTGTTGTTATGACTTACTGCGACCGATAATATAGCTATGAAAAACGTCACATTTAGCTTACCGGTATATACCTCTAGGTGCGGGAGATTTGTTGCTATAACCTAATACAACAAAGTTGAACAATAAATCTGTTAAGAACGTGTAAGATAAAATATGCATCTAGGTGCGGTAGGCGTGTTGCTATAAGTTAATGCAACTGATACCAAAGCTAAGAAGAGCGTCTAGGTTCAGATATACTTCTCGGTGCGGGAGGTTTATTACAAAGGTAATACCATGTAGTCTATAAATAAGGATAGTTAGTGCGACATACACAGGGCTTTACAAGCTACTAATTATGCATTTTTGTTAACAAGCTGCAATTAAAAGAATTATTGTTAATCCCAGTTTCCTTTGAACTATATCTAAAGAGTTAATACCCAAATCAAGTTGAAATAACGTTTTCATTTATGTTCGACGGTCCTATGAGACCAGTTCCTCTGTGTAATATTTCAACGATCGTTAACATGATAATGCATACAAATGGATAGAACTAACAAGGACGCACGCAATGCATTAAGATTAATGTCTGTTCTTGCAATGCAAAATATGACAACCTTTAACGTGATGGATTTATCAGCTTCCTGTAAAAACAGGCTTTATGAGGTGTACATCTGGATACCTGGACTACTTAGTCATATGGTGAATGCGTCATTAGTTTGTCCTACTGTTTTATGGAATATATGGCTGAAGACTTATATTTTGTTCTGCCTAGCAGGCAATAAGATATTCGGCTATGGAGACTATTCCCTATTACAGTACGAATGATAATTTTCCAAAATTGTCATATGGTCAATGCATCTGAATATGCATTTACTGAAGGCAGTTCTAATTGTATATTCTAATACATATTTATGCTCCTGGGAGAGATTGTTTCATGGTTATATAATATTGGGGCTGGTGATGTAAGGAGGCTGTGTAACGTGTCTTTGATATATAATAGCCTTTATAACCACTGCAATGTTTGTAACCTAATACAACTGGTATCTCACCTTCGAATCCAGTGAATTCTGATGTCATGAATTGTCTGCAGAGGGATGACTTCCCCACACCCGTTCCTCCGAGAGTAATAACTTTGTAATAACTGGGAGCATTGGTTGAGGTGTTGGTATTATACCTTTGGTCCCTCGAGCCACATTTTGTTCTATTACGATGCGGGTCACCGTCCGTGACGGCTCCCGTTGACATAAGACTATGCGTGCTCTTCTTCTTGAAAGAGTCACCTCTGTTGACAAGACCTTTGGACGTGGTCTTGAAGGACCTGACCCTCGTCAATTTGGACCCTTTGGTAGGTGTCTGGTCAATATTGCCACTACCACCACCACCACCACCACCGCCGCCTTGATCGGGTACTTCCAGTAAGTTCGGGGCGACTAAGGGCATGCTGTTCCTTCTCTGTTGAGGTTGCTGGACTTCCAATTCTTTGGTGCTGGAACGTTGCTTGTTTCTGAAGGAGCACGACCTTGAATGAGGGGCTGATCCTGGACCCAAGAGACTCTTCTGTCCGGGGGCAGGGGTCGAATCTCGAGACGGGATGCTTCCGGAACTGTTGCCACTGTTTTGAGAAGCCATGCTGGTCCGTCTTTGCCGGCCTGGGTCCTCTTCAACTCTGTCTTGTGTCATCTCAAAAGAATAACTATCCTTTTCTTCAATGGTAATTTTCGGGACCGACCTATCCAGCGTTAAAAGTAATTGGTTCCTCAGTTTGAATAAGTTAATGCAGTAATTCCACCACCTGTCTCCAAGACTCCACACTTAAATCTATTGACTTATTACCGTCTGTTTGACATCTCCGCTAATGAATTGCATCTATAAGCAACGAATGCATCGGGATGAACGTAAATTCCGACGAACAACTGTCAAGAAACACATGGAACTCTCGCCGAATTCAACGCTGCCGTGAGCTTGGCAGCATTAAATCTAAAGAAACGCAATAAATCTGCAGTGATTTCACCTTTAGGACCTTACACGAATTGTGCATCCAGCATACTCCCCACAGCGTCAAATAGAAGCCGCTACAAAACAAATCGATCCTCACCGCACAGCTTTACTACGACTGGTTTTCTCTGTTGGCAGAAGCGCCACTGACTCTACCACTGGTATCCTGCTATATATATACACGCCCGGACTCTGCTGGAACGGCAGGTCGGTATTAGTCATAATGCTTAAGATAAAGATACGGTTGGGATAATTCCCAGGCCTACCGGCTAGTCCCGACTTTATTTTACGGGTTTCCAATGGCAACCGATTTGCCGTAGGTCCAAGGCTTTATCGGACATCCGGAATGGACGTTTTACACAGAACGTGGACTTGGTTAAAGCACGACTACGCTTGCTGCAGCGTGGTTAACGAGAACTCGAGATATATGAGTCTTTATATTGGAATACAAACGTGTAGTTTCGACGGGCATAAAGTAGTCTGAATGGGACTTTAAAACACAATGAAAGTTGATAATTTATCAATCATCTGTTTATTTTTAAATTGCTAGGAATTATGTATAAGATGCGATATACTTGTAGAGGTGGCAATTACAGAGTTGTGCATTAGTATTAATATTCATAAGTAGTTGCAGTATTAATACTATTAATAATTATATTAATAATAATGGCCATTTATACCGCGCCATATCCACCCACTGATGCATGCTCATAGCACTACATAATATATACATATTAATTTAAAACTAAATACATTAATATACAGGAATATACGTACAAGAGATAGAGTCAATAATAATAAAGCCGGAATAGATGGGTTTTAAGAGCAGATTTGAAACATGTCAAGGATAGTAACGGATATTTAAAATGCGTCCGATCCACCCCACAAGGGATTCTAAAAGCGCTACATGATTACCCCTGGTGAATGGACCACTGTGCACTCTCTGCTCTTTCTCAACCACACGATGAGTATACAAACAAATCTGCCGTTTCCAGCGCTTGAAATGTACCATTCAGATGGCCATCTCACCCTACCGGGTACCCAGTCCCTACTGGGTGAACAGAGACATTATCTAACTAAGCCAAGACTTTTAATGTGCGACAGTGTGGGACAGGAACGCATAATTAATACTCTCAGGTCATCTATCCACGAACTAGGCGATCTCGATCATGATTAACTTCGTGTAAGGCATGTGTCACCATAATGGTATACAAGTATAGTACCATAATCTATTTGACAGTATATGACTTTATTAAGATACATGTCATGAACATAATTTTAGGTTATATACTACCTTATTTTAATTATAATATGCATGTAGCCTGTAACGTACATGCTGTAGGAAGATATATATTATTATAAATATGAAGAAATGTAGCCTCATAATTATTTGTATTATTATTATTCGTATTATTATTATTATTATCTCTATTCGTAGACTTATTGTCCACAGAAAAACCCAGATACATTTAATACCTTCCTTGTAGTAAGTCCCTAATGAGAAGCAATGACGTGTATGAATCCGTATTCTGATATAAAATAGCATGGCCCAATATCGCCACAAACGTCAAATGTGTCCAAGGCGCACGTCATTCAATGCAATGCTTACGTATACCGACTCAAACAGACAATTAACCATCACATTCAATCAATACACCACCCGTTCATGATCACTAATAAGATCCAAGGTTGCCTGTTGCCGCTGGTTATTTATATACATTACTCATATTTCGTTGGGAATCGCAACTTCTATAATATAATTATACTAGTACATATCAATTATATTCTATAGCTATAGCTACCATACAGGATTCGCTGGTGTACGATTTCAGCCGCTGGTGATCCTTCCTGATCGTCAATGTAACGTTTCTATTGCTACTAGTCTAGTAGAAATTCTCAGAAATGTGAAAAGTGATCACGCTCCGGGGTAGCATATGCCAACCTATATCAAAATGT
>JAUTBQ010180996.1:0-11004 GCA_032361185.1 Lepetodrilus ovalis
TTTTGTGAAAGCATACTCTGATTGGTTATGTTTCAAATTTCTGTTAATTATTATAGATAGTTTTTATCAAGGGCATTTAACCTTCACTATCCTGATGGCAATTACAGTAGAGAACAAATCAAACCATGTTTACACGTCTCACATTAAAGGGATACTATCATGGTTAGTTGGCCTAGATAATGGCCAACTGAATTTCTGTCTGGGACTAGTTACGTTTGATTTGTACACCCAAAAGTTATTTACTGGTATACTTATTCACCAATAGTTGACATATATAATAAATTTCATATTTTATAATAATTAGTGCGACAGACTACTAATTATCTTGTCTTGGAAGCATTAGTTGATTTGTGAATGAATTCTAAGAAATCAGGTCCTACCATTTTGAATTCCACGAAAGCATAGACCAGTTATGCCCCTTTTTATGACTATAATAGGAAACAAAAAGTAGAGATTGAGGCCCGCTAGTAAAAAAACCCCATCTCATTCATGTCATCGTGGGCGTGCAGTAGTATTTTTTCTACCATACAGCGATGGAAAGGTTTTTGGAAGTACAAACATGATTTTAGGTATGCCAAGTGAATGTACTTTGAAGTTGTGGCTAAGAACTAGTCCAAAAGAACCATAAATATCTGTGATATTATACCTTTAAATGTTGGGATAATGAAGAAATTAACATGATATTCTTTCATTATGTTGTTATAATGGAATCTGTTGTGTTTCAGCTGTATCCCGACCACCAGATAACTAACATTGTAGAAGCCTCATACCAGGCTAACATCCCAGATTGGCCGGACCGTTCCAGAAGCCAGAAGCATCACACACACCGCGTCCGACCCTTCAGGTGTATAGGTAAGAGTTCAGAGTTCAGTTCTAAGTGTTATTACAGTGCAGAACACAGATCACAGTTCATCAGTGATAAAAAAAACTAGCTATTAAAACAGTTAGCAGTGAATCTATGGTTGACATGGTGCGGGTGTTAGTATGTAGTGGTAGAACATTTGGGAAAGGTTAAAAAAAAAACGTTTGGACTTTGGAGCCAAATGACCCAAGTTCAAATCCCGCCCAGTATCATAAGTTACCTTTCTGACACGATATTGATAGGATGCAGTTGTAAACGTGTCAATACAGATACCATCCTTGGTCTGACAGTATCAGCAGGTGCTTGCAGGTTCACTGCAACATCCAGCGCTATGGATGTTGTGGGTATATTCCTACCCTAAACTGACAAGTTGTGATATTAGTGAAAGCTTCTAGAAAGCGACTCTAAATCCCAATACAAAAAAAAATTTAAAAATAGTTATATTGGTGAAAGATTCTAGAAAGCGACTCTAAACCCCAATACAATAAAAAATATAATGGTTGACATGCAATATGAAAAACTAAATATCTAGATTAATTAATGTGGATGTCTGTGCTATATGCAAATTTGCAGATTTATGATTTTTTAAGTATTGTTTTATTATATATTTACTCACCGAGATTACGAAACCTTTTAGTACGATTTCATGCTCAAGCTCAAATTGCTGAACAAAACTTGAGCGTGAATTCATAGTAAAAAATTTTTTCATAATCTCAGTGCGAAGTTGGGTCAGGAGTGCTTGTAGAATATCTGTTGTTTTCTTGTGGGCATTTCAGATTTTCTTTTTAGTTTATTCTTTTGGTCTGGCGAATGGATTTGTAACACGTGCCTCGTCTCTACTGTGTATGCAGGGGTAGCAATATGGTGTGTTATTACACCTCTTTGTTTTCACCTCAACGGCTTCCTGTGTAATATATTGGCATCTCCCAGCTTAACTCTTTCACTCCCAAGATCGACAAACATTAAAATCACAGAATCGCAATGTATTTTATATAACAATTGAAACTTCTTGGTTATATATACACATGTACATGTATTTTTTTTTTATCTGCTTCTGTTCCAAATTGTTTTTTGTATACAGATCTAACCATGTTGTGATTCTGGTGTGTGTTGTTGACATGTTTGCAATAGCTGTGGTTAGGGGGTTAAGTCTCCCGACAGGTTTAGTACATTCATGCAGCAGCTCCATGCATTCCTTCCCTTGTCCTCAGTTACCTCCCCTAGTTGTCATGCAGTCGCAGCATTGTCGTCGAAATCTCCCCAAAACCTCCCGTCTCCTACGTGTTCGCAGCTCAGATCAAATGTCGACGATGTTCCACTTCACATGTTGGGAATGTCTACCTTTCACACAGTGTCTTCTTTTCCATTCACAATTTATCATGTATTAATAATCCACCTATGGGATGCCCAAATGATTTTCAAGTCGCCATTCTTGTCTGTTGTCGTCGTCTGAGAACGCCCGCCTATTTAAATAGCTCCGAGGTTCAATGGGGAATGTCATTCAGGGTTTGTATACCCATGACACAGAGATGGTGGGGAGATGTTTGACAGTAGATGTTTGGGGTCAAACGGTAAACTGGTTGATGACTTTGCGTACGTGATTCTGATTATTGTTGACACAGCAATGAAGCGTGAATTAATGATAATTACAGGTGCACCTTGATTAAATGTACGTCCTATTAGTATTTAGTTGATAAATGATTATTTCATCTCCTTTTGGTACCTATTTAGTTGAGGGATAATTATTTAATGTCCTTTTAATATTTAGTTGAAGAATAATTATTTCCTAATTTTATGTAAATTATGGAAATTGTTTAAGTTTTCATTTTTTTTGGTGATGTTTATTAAGACTTTTGTTGGTCTAGTTTTGTGTAATTTGTGTAAACTCAAATGAGTTATCGTTGCTCATCTTTAGCTAGCATGACATTCACATTTTGTTCCAAGATGATAATATTTATTATTTATGTTGTCACATGTTTTTTTTAACTGTTTCCCATAGTATTCCTTGATATGACTCACAAGCCATGACTGACACTGGCAAATAAAGTCATAAAACTGTACACATTGTGCAGACAGACACAATATGGTTTTATTATCGGAGGAAAACATACATAAACATCAATTTATGCCCAAACTAAAGGCATGGCACTTTCATGAAATACAGGTCTGGTTTTATTTTAACACTATTTTTGTGATGTTGATTATATTTTGCTACTAGAATAGAACTTCATTCCCTCGAAAGAAATTTGCTTTACATTGTAATGGCCTGGGTAAAATAAATACATATGATAATGATAAATAAAACTTAGTGAATACAATACATTATTGTATAAATTTACATAAATAATGTTGCTTTGTGTTACAATCTTACTAATCAGCACAGTGGGATTCGAACACGAGCCCTTGCGTTTGTAGGTTGTCGCTCTGCCATTGCATTTCACGTTAACCCTCTTTGCCATGTTAACCCTCGCCCTGCTGTATAAATTACTTGGCGGGATGGCTGCTGTTCCTTGACAGTGAGAAGGTTAACATTTATGGGACTGCCTGAAAAGGCGTGCTTTGTCGTACAGCGGAGCCCGAACGACGGGGGTGTGCGAGGACATATGTTAATCAATCGTAGTATAATGCTTCCACGTTCAGACGTTATGATACATCATGCATAACAACTAATTATTGTGGTTTGGTCTCGTCGGGGAAACAGTGAGTCTTTGTTGGTAAGAGCAGGCAGTGAGTTGGTCCCGGGATTAGATCCACGTCGCAAGCTGAAACTGTAGATAGGCCAGTGATCGGGGTTGTGGTGAGGGAGATTTCATTGATTAGCACTGCATTAAAATTTATAGCCTTTGATCCAGTCAGGCTCGATCAATAAGGCCGTTTCATTGGAGGCTATGATTTATTCAAGACTATTTCCCGTCTGCTTACCATATAAGAAGCATTAATATGAAACCAGCCCGTTTTGCATGGCAGTAATTGAGCAGGTTTTTACAGGAGTTGGAGCACTGTGATAGAATGTTGGACTTTGGAGCGAAAGGTACCGAGTTCAAATCCCGCCCCCCGGGGGCCCGGCATCAATGTTTGCAGAAGTTATATTTCTGACACGATATTGATGGGATGCACTGTCTGTAGAGTGGCACTACAGTTATCATCATTGGTCTGTCAGTACCAGCCGGTGCTCACAGGTTTACTGCAACATTCAACGCTACAGATGTTACAAGTTTCCTCCTGCCCTAAACTGACAAGTCGTGATGTTAGTGAAAGATTCTTGAAAGCGACTATAAGCCACATTAAAAAAACAAGAACAACAAAATAAAAAAACACACACCAGGAGTTGGTATCTATATAGTGTCCCCTCGATATAGCGCTGAAGTTGGGGTCCATGACATAACTCCCGCCTTATAGTTATAGTACCCACCTTATACGATAGTACAGGTAAATAACAAAAATAAAAATGGGATCCACGTATGACCAGGCCTTGTATCTGAATCCGCTGTGTATCGGACCGTGTTTTATCGAGGGGACACTGTACATGTAATGCCAATGCAGCAATCTCCAGACTGCGCTGACAGTCTAACATCTGTTACTAGAAGAGTCATCTGTAACAGTCTCTTGTGCTATACAGTCTCTTGTGCTGTGCCATCGGTCTCTGTTCCACCATCAGTCTGTGTTCCAGCGATGGTATCTAGCCTAGTTCTGGCTAATCTGGCCACAGATGATGACAGTGATGGTTGAACTGTAGTCTCGATTGCCACATGATTGCCACATGATTGCCGATGCTGATTGAGTAAAATAGCTCGGACAATCGCCTGGTTTTGGATCCATCACGACCACCATTGATGTTAGGCCTCCCAACCCAACCAGTGTCTATCCACTTAGCAGATCGAAGATATATCCCTTTCACCTGCCTTTCAGCTAAAACATAGTTGTATAATCCAGCTCTAGGATATATTTCCACAAGGACCTAGTTGTATGATCCCTCTACCTGTATAATTAAGTTAGGATCTATTTGCATTAGGACCTATTTGTATTAATCTAACTATAGGACCTTGTTGGATCATCTAACTGGGACCATGTGTAATGATCCAGTGAAGACTAGCAGTCAAAGTTGTTACACATTTGAAGATGGATATTTAAGAAAAAAAACATTTATACACTAAATAAAACCCATTTGTACAGCTTATGTATGCTTTGGCTGTATTGCATGCCCTACAAGAGATGTTTATTTTGTAATGACAAGTAAGTTAGCAGGTGTGCTGCTCTCCTTAAAGTCGCGAGTGCTTGGCCGAGCAACTCAATCTTCCCCACCAGGGACTATGTTGCATAAAACCCCATTACTGTTGTAACACTAGGAGGGTGTGAGACTCTGGCAGTGCCAGCACCATCTAATGGTGACTTGTCTAGCAGTGTAAGACCAGTAGCGGGGAATGTACATTAAGAACTCTACTAGTGGTGATTGTGCATGGTGACCCCAGTAAGTGCTGACTGCTTAGAATAGCCCTGGGTGTCGTTTCTCGAAGCTCTCGTAGCCACCATCAGACAGTAGGCTGCTGTAGTGACAAAAGATAATGCTTTACTGACCAGAAGGGAATTCGTTTTACGTCTCTGAGATGGCACTAGCGCATATAACAACATATGGCGAAACAACAATTTAACATGGTATTAGTAAGTGCCCGCAGGGCTCCAGACTAATATTTTTAGTTAATAGCCTGCAGGGTTAGTCAGGGCAAGTTGTAAAGGCACCAAAGGTGATATATCTTTAAAAATATGTTGCCCGCAGTGAAATTTAGCTTGCCTCTGTATGTCGGGCATATATGTTAGTCAAGAGCCCTGGCTGGATCGCCGTGTATTAGAGATCGCTCTGAGAGAGCTTGTGGTCTCGTGGTTATGATGGTAGATACGAGAGCATTAAGAAATGATAATGATAAGTGTATGCTCACTGTTTAGTACAGACATACAGTGTCCCCTCGATATAATGCTAACGTTGGGGTCCAGCATTATAGTACCCATCTTATACGATATTACAGGAAAATAATGAAAATTAAAATGGGATCCACGTCTCCTACCATACTGCAGTCCATTTCCACATGAGTAACTCTTGAAGTCTACAACATATAGCCTACTACAAAACCTATTACCACTACATACATGTACAGGCCTACCATGCTGCTGCCCATTTCCACGTGAGTAACTCTTGCATTCTACGTACACTCCCACTGACTACAGCTCCAGGATACCTCCACAGCCACGGAGAGACACACGCCACCGAGAGACACACGAGAGACACACAGTGGTGTAAGCAGGTCACATCTCGCCTCACATGCCAGTGAGCTACTGTGTGTGTGTGTGTGTGTGCTATATGGCAGTATGCTTCAGTCAGCTGTAAGAGTAACACACACATGTTATTGTGTTGCAGGCTGTCCAACTGACGATGTCCACCAAATACGCGTCTGAAGAGGAATTTACGTAGTTCACGGATTTTCATACAATACTACTTCAGAAGGTAAGGAACATTTGTTGGAAGAGATTGATATATTTGTTTGTTTTTTATAAATGATAAGAACTGGGTGTATTCTTGAGTGATATTGCTGTTCTAGCTCTGTGAGGGTTGATCTGAAGTTACATCGGTGTGTTCTAGCAGTGGTACGACTCTGCTCTATGAGTAGTGGTGTATGAGTATGTATTGAGCATTCATGAGTATACACATCTTGTATGCCTTGCAGCTTTAGGATACATTTGGGAAATGTTCTCTGCAGATCTCATTGAAGTTGTTTCATTAAATTTTCATATTCTTGCTCTTTGGAGTATGTGTGTGTGTTCATCCATGAATCACGTGCATGTATTTTCAGATTATTGTCAAATTGTTTTCTAAAGGTAATCTGTATGTTTACAATATATATTCTGTATAATATCATAATAATATTTAATAAAATTAATTATCTTACATTTATATTACAATTCCCATTAATAATTTTATAATGATTTCAAGATTATTAAGAGCATTTTTTACATGTCTACCACGATGATGATTCATACGTTAATTAATTTTATAATAGACGCATTTCTTTGATCTCGATATCTTGAATAATGACTTTTGTCATGGCTGATTTCTTACTTGAACTGACACCTCATTTCTGTAGACGTGGTTGTAACTGTTCTTGTTGGCTTCGCCGTGGGGAGTCGTATTACCAGGTATTATCTGCTCCAACTCAGGCCTGACTGTAGGTACCAGTATGTTAATATCAGTAACTAATATCTTCTGTCATGCTTATTATATTACCCAAAATAGCATTATTACAATGGAAGGATAGGTGCTGTTAAACTTCTACAAAGTTACTACAACTTCTGATAAATACTGGTTGTATGTAATTACTGGGTACATTAACAGAATAATTTGAGTGTATTATATCTGCATAGGTATATATTTATGTTTAAATTGAATAATTTATGTTTGGTTTGTATAATTTATTTATACATGTGTTTAATTTGTGTCTATTCAATATTATAGGATTTATGTTTAATTTGTTTTATTAATTTGAGATTCATTTAAATATATATGGAATAAAAGTGTGAATATTTAAATAAATTATTGGTAGTTATTATGGCTATACTTTATGGCATCACAAAGTCTAAGATAATTTTAGTTTGGAATTTATTCAAATTAATCAAGTTGAAACTAGAGAATAACCAATTAATATTTTTGTAATTTTTGTTTTAATAATATCATTAGTAGAATACTATTTTCAGCAGTGTATATTTCATCACACATGTGATTATTATCACAAACCTTAAGCTTTTGGAAATTCTTCACCGAGTGCACTAGGTACCCTACTCGATTTCACATACCAGCACCATGATTTTTCTGGCTGAATTCTCCAAAGCGTCTTCAGTTAATTGCATTTCATTTAATTCAATACGTTTGAGTTAAGCACCCTATCCCAGACATTATTGAAAGCATTACGGAGCAAGTGTTCGGCTAGACAACACCACATACATACCTTCTAGCAGATTTAACTAACTCAATTCCAGGGACAGTGATTGACGGACAGTATTACAAGTTGGAGGTCTTCTTGATCGGTGCTCAAACTGAGACTACCCATTAACTGATTGAGCTTCTGAAAAGACCCTACCACATTATCGTGGACTTCTTAAGATGGATTGGATGATAAATATAAATTCTGTAAATGTTTACCAACAACAACTTATCACTTGTGTATATTCAGGAATACTATAAATTCTGTACATGTATGCCTGCAACAACTTATGACTTATGCTTAGGAATACTGTAAATTCTGTAAATATCTAATGGAAACGTAGCTATATTATGAGGTTTATTGTAAATTCTGTGAATGTTTGCCAGCAACAATGTACCAGGAATACTGTATACTTATGCCAACAACAACTTATAACTTACAGTAGTTATATTCAGGTTCACTATTAATTCTGTAAATTTATGCTAATAACAACACTGTAAATTCTGTAAACGTTTTTTCCAATAGCAATGTATCGGGTATATTTAGGAATTCTGTAGTCTGTATTTTGTAGTACTGTGATGCGTTTCACGAAAGGGGTGTATATTTACACTGGACATAAATGACACAGATTGCTTGTATTACGTCATTTACATCCTGTGTTTTACCCCTTTCGTGAAATGCAACCCTGTATTGCATCTGTTATCACCCAATCATTTCATTTTTGCTATTACGACAATTACAAGAAAATAATTTGACAGGCATTCTGAATACAACATTAAACTTTCTGGCATATGGGGTCAGAGACCACCATATGCAGCATGATTGTCCCCACTTTCAGACTCTCATTATTTCATAGTGTTAGATGGTTTGTTAAGTTGCTACCTGTAGTTCTGGTGAGTGGTAGGAAAGGAGGGAAGAATAGGAGGAGGGGGAGGAAGAATTAACCTTTTCCATGCTGCAGGCAACTGGAGAAGCCCTGAAGAGTAGTGTTTAGCATAATCCAGCAGGGAGAGGGTTAATGATAGGAGAATATGGAGAGCATATGGAGAAGAGGATGGAGATAGGACTATATAGTGAGGGAGGATGAAGGATAGGAAGTTGGAAAGGAGAGGATGAGGGAGGAAGGGAGAAAGGGGAGAGAGATGATGATAGAGGAAGATGGAGAGTATAGGAGTCAAGGAGGAAGTGAGGAGGAAGGATGGGGATAGAGGATAGGGTAGGAGGAAGAGAAGAGGATGGAAAATGATAAGGAGAGGAGGAGTAAGGGGAGGGAAGGATATATTGATGATCAGAAGGGAGGAGGATGAATGATAGAAAAATGGCAGAGAATAAGAAGAAAAGGAAGAAAGCAGGATGGAGAGAGGGAGAAGAGATATAGCAGCAATAGAAACTAACTTTATAATGTACTCTCCCGCATATTGATACAAATAACAAATGTTATGAATTTCTACTTGCCATTAAGATACCTTTAACATTGGCAGAATTGGCTGGGGCTAGTGTTAATTGCTAACCCTGTAGAGGATGATGGGAGGATGCATAATAGAGGGTAGAAAGAGAAGGGACGGAAAGATGGGATGAGATGAGAATCAGAACGGTGTCGGAGGGACAGGTAACAGTAGCGTGGGAGGAAGGACATAGATAAAAGCAGGAGATAGGAAGAGAAGATGGCCGTGGTGTCAGATGGATGAGGAGAAGGAGTGGGAAAGGCATTAATAGCTCTACTTTCCTAAATCCCTACAGCCCATGGGACATTCAGAAAATGTCGCTCTATAAGGCAAATTTGAGTAAAAGTTGGCAAACACTTTTGTAATGTAATGGAGCAAAGGTTTTAAATTTTTTTGCTTTTGGTAATTCATTGGGGATCTGGTGGAAGAGGTAAAGTCTTAGAAATTCTGCCTGGATTTGGATTGTTATTAGATTTCTATATATTTTAACAAATTATGCATTAGAATTAATGTCAATTTCTACTCATGCATGAAAGAATTTGTATCAATGTGAAATGATTTGTTGCAAATTGCAGAAAAATACTTATTTCATATTTTATACTGTGTCCAATTATTTCAAATTGCAATATTCTATGAGATAGTTTTGAGCTATGTTTGGACTGATAGAAATAATGGCTAGAGTTAAAAATACACCAAATTAATATTTCATGGTTTTGTGGTTAAATTGTGTCAAAAAGTGTTTTTTTTAAATACCCTTAGTCCGTAAGTGTGAGCTGATATTCACATGTTTACTGCAACATTCAGTGCTACAGATGTTGTGAGTTTCCTTCTGCCCTATACTGATAAGCCGTAATGTATGTGAAATAATCTTGAAAGAAGCTGTAACCCCTAATTCAAATATTCATTACATATACTAGGCATCAGGACACACAGTAATGGGCCCAAGTGGCGGTACACTCTTTATGCCAACATTGATGTATAGTTTTTCTGAATTATTTGACAAGTACTGGTAACAGAAACTACAGTGTCCCCTCGATATAACGCTAAATTTGGGTTCCATGACATACCCCCAGCCTTATAGTACCAGCCTTATGTAATAGTGCAGGTAAATGACAAAATTTAAAAATGGGATCCACATCTGACCCAGCCTTATATCCGAATCCGCTCTGTATCAGACAGCCTTATATCGAGGGGACACTGTACTAGAGAACTGCATCTCAATTCCTTGAAAGTAGTCCCTTTAAAATTTGAAAACTTCCATCCATTGTTATTATCCATGGACAGTCTTGAGCACCAGTTATAGCAGCAGTTAATGATAATTCCCACAGCAACGTTAAACTCCATAATCACTCACTCACTGATTTGACAACAAGTACCTGTAGGCCCATGCTCTCCTGACAGCGATAGCACATCAGTCTGTACTATACGCTGTCATACTACGAGGGGTTTCACGTGTTCAACATTATAAGGAATTTGATTGGGTCATATTATTATTAGCTGATGGATCAGGTGGAAACCAGCAACCTCCAATATGGCTCACGATATTGACAAAAATCGAATATTGAATTGGCGAAAACTGTACCAAATCGATTGGTAGGAAACGGTACATTGACTTAAATTTTAAGGAGATAATGGACTAAAACAGTAAAAGATCTACTGTTTGGAATTTAGACGATATCAATCGTTAATTGATAGTTTCCAAATTGAACATTTGCACGTTTTGGATGTT
>JAUTBQ010181007.1:0-11003 GCA_032361185.1 Lepetodrilus ovalis
GCAGATGAATACCAATAATACTTATGCTCGTTTAATTTGAACATATTGAAACGGTGAAATGTGACATACCTAACTCTTTGCATGAATGCCAAATAAATGGCATAGTATGGAACGACTTGTTTTTGTATACAGTAAACAACCAGATTGGTTTCAATTAATACATTTGAAATGAGCATTGTATCTAGTTTAGATTTTACAAAATAGACAGTCAAATATACTGGATACTTTCTTTTGGACGTCAGCATATTTTACAGATAATTTACCCGCGGAATACCCGGGGACTTATAAGTTACATTTAGAATTACTTTTAGACACTTTTAGTATGCATTTCTTGTATCCTTAAATTCATGAAACACACGTGCCTGTACCTTGGCTAGAATCAGTCAAAACTACAGCAACAACGATACCTCACGCGCGGCTACCGTCCTTACTGAACATATTTGTGTACACTATCAACAATTTCGCAACATTTCACCAACATTTGTAATGTGTCCCAAATGTTGATAGTGTATACAGGGCAGAAAGGTCGGCAACATGTATCCCAACATGTTTCTGAAATAAATGCAATGCATTTAATGTTGAGAGATGTTGGTGAGATTGACCAATAAGAAGTCAGCTTTACATCAGCTGACCTACCTGAAGTACATGTGATTTGGAAGTGGGAGAGCTATGTTTGTTTGTAGGCCAAATCATACTTTCCCCCCAAAAAAGTATGATTGTTGTCGAAATGTCAAAAATATTGTTTTTCTATTTATTTCTTTATATATATATATATCTTCTTTGTGTTTTACAGCTCACAAAGTGATTTCTTTATGTTTATAGCCCAAACTGTTGCATGATAAAACACGTCACATTCGGGTTTGGTTGAAAATGTAAACACTCGGTTTCTACCATCCAGTTTATATTTTCTACCAAACCCTCGGAGCCGAGTTTTATCAATTACGTAAATATGTATACTGCAGAAATTAATATAAATTTTTGTTTTCATAACTAAATATCGAACATTCATCCACAGGTGCCTGTCACAAATATTGGAAACCCTCGGTAATACTACGATGGTTTCCAATATTTGTGACATCCGACATTCAGCATAAGAACTTAAATCGTGAGGTATCGTTGCTGGCAAATTCCCGTAGTTTTGACTGGTTCGAGCCAAGGTCCAAAAACATTTTTACATTGTAAAAGGTGACTAAAAGTAAGTACCGGGGTTTTCTTAATGTAGATCGCCGGGTTTTCCAAGTTGATACCCGGGGATATTCCAACTTAAATCATGACTCACTATTTGCCAGCCATTCTTTGCATGCCCACCTCCCCCACCCCCTCCCCAACTCCAAATAAAGTCAGGATATTGATAGATTGAAGCATTATACAGCATATACAGCCAAGTGGAAGAATTTGGAACTACTTTCAGTTAAGATATTATCTAATTATATATGCTTCGCCACCTAATCACTCATAATCAAGGTGGTGTTCCTTTCGTTCTCCAGAATATATATGTTACAGTTAATCTGTATAATCAGGTAATCTGTATATTACCTGATTTGTTTCATTGAATTTCAGTTCACTAAGTCAATTTGTAAAAAGCCTGAAATGACAAAATGATTCTCTTCAATTGCCAGATATAATTGCATGCGTTTGATGAAAGAAAATTAAGATTTTAAATATGTATTCACACAAAATTGCATGCATTTCTATTATTATTCACACAAAATTGTATGAATGCCTATACAAATTTACACAATACCTTAATTTTATTTCATCAACCATTCTATCTGGCTATTAAAGGGAATCATTTTGTCATTTCAGCCTTTTTACAAATAGACTTAATGAACTGAAATTCTATGAAAAAAAATAGAAATTATACAGATTACCTGATTATACAGATTAACTGTAACATAATTATACATCTGCAAGTTCTTGAAGAGTACCTGGATCCTACAGACATTTGGAAATTCATTGTTTTAAATCTAGCTAAATGTCTAACTTGAGTAAAAGTTGAACTAAGTTTGAGTTTTCACCAAAGTTACAGCACTTGATGGGAGAAATCTCAGCTGAGCAAAATCTCAAACTCAAGTTTGTTTTGAGAAATCGGGGCCAGATGTTTGTGGATTAGGTGAATAATACTTGTATGACATTCTACCAACATTCAAAACAGGTGAGGACAACTTGTTTGAAACCTTAGTGTTATACATACAACTTTACTTGTGATGAATTACCGTACCTGGAAGAGAATACTAAAATAGCCCTATGAATATAAATGACATGCAATAACTGTCATTCACAGGGTATTTTCACAATTCAAGTTACATGTAAAATTCTTAAAGTTACGATGCCCATGACACACATATTATTTTCAATATGGCTGCCATTAGATTTCTGATCTCAAAGCTTTGAACAAGTTTCATTCCAATATTACCCATAGTAACACCCAGTCAGCACATTGGGGCATACAATGTTGATATGATATTGAAAATACATTGGTTTTACATCGCGACGTAAAACGTGTTTTTGACATTATATCAACATTGTATGCCACGATGTGCGGGCTAGGCAGTCACATATGTATTGGTATGATTATCTCGGTGCAGACTAGTACTCTAATAGATCTAGCTCGACTCAATCACTATCCTATTCATGTATTGTTGATATCAGATTTTCATGCTATGCTCCTGTCACTTATGCACAGTAGAATTGCCCTCGGAGTTGTCTTCCTTTTTTGTGGTCCTCGTATTTCTATAAAAGGCATCTCGAGCTCAAATAAAAATCCAAATCTTTAATGCAGCTAACAAAGCCATTCAAAAATGGGTAATTCATCCACTCCTTCACCAGCAACAAACTGCTGAGTTTAAAGAACAGACACTTGTCTATACACTGGCCCTGGTGGGACCCAAGTAAAAGGTAAGGTGACAGAATACAATACAGCCCTCTGTGTTACAGGTTGCTTTCAGAAAAACATCCTTTTATTCTTTGTATAGAGATGAAAATAGTGTGCTTCCTGTGTCGTACATATAAGTAACATTTCAACAGGCAAGGCAGTCATCCATGTTTTGCTGTACCCTCTGTGCATAAACCATGTTACACACCATTTAGATGCAAGTAGTATGAATAATACCGGTAAGTCTCGTCACAAAGAGCTCAAGTGTGAACATTACTGCTATGATCACAACTTCTCAAATTTCTCTCTCAAATTTCTCACTCATTATTACTATCATCTCATACACAGACAAACATTATCAAACATCTTGCCCTGAGAGAGAATAATGATCAAACAGCCATGATAGAAAATGATATTGTGTTGCGAACAATCGATTCTGATCAAAACTGCTGTTATATAAAACTGTAAAGAACTATTCTAGAAAACATCAGAAATAATGTAATGTGTGGTGAATAATTTAATATTGATTGAATGATTTAATGCATTACATTGCTACAGGAATATTAAACCCATATTTATTATGTATTTGATGCATGTCAAAAGTACAAGCAACCAACTTCAATACAATCAGGGTCTATATTCCATTATTATTCCAGAATATATTCAATTCAATATGTAAAACAAATAATGAAAGATAACTGTTACCTTATTTGTTTACATTAGTAAACTTGACATTGAACACACCAACACATAAATATTTGACAATCATCTGATACTTATTATTTGTCATATTTCTCTCAATGTGATATACCATCTTGTGTACCGAGTGACTATACGGCCAATATATCGTATCATTGTGTTATGTGCTCCTCTCTCATGTCACCAATACCTACAACGAAGTGTGAGGCCTGTATTTCTACCTCAAGACTGTCTCTAGGTGTCTCCTAGCTGCCCCATGTCTCTCTCCTTATATGGTGGTCCCTCCTTGTATGCATAGCTGTGTACATAGGCAGGGGTTGTCTCAAAACATTATGATCAATTTTAAACTGGGTATATACAAAATATGTATTTTCTATGAAACTAAGTATCTCATACCTATATAGTGTGTGTCTGGAGATGAAAGATATAACCAGTAAGTAATGGTGTCCCTATCAACATAATTAAATATTGAGAGCAAAAGAAAAGAATGAAAGCTTTGCAATTTACAGGAAATCATTTAACATTTTCCATGCTACAGGCAGTCAAAGATGTCCTGTAGATCAGAATGTGTGGTTGATTGAATTAGTACTTTACGCAATGGGAATATGTTAGCCATACCTGACTACAACAAACGTGAGATTTAATATATAAAGGTACAGTAGATGCAATATATGCATTGTTGATTATACAACTGTTGCACAAGCAATCAATTCATCATATTACAAATCTATCTTTGGTTGAAATGAGCATATTGTATGGTTACGATTCAATAACATAATATATCCATCACTGAAAAATTATTATTACAATACATGCATAATGAAAATATATTAAAAGTATTGATATTAACGAATAGGGAATGTAATTAACAGTTACTGTCAGCCCGCTGGATGGTATCTATGTCTATGTGTGACGTGAGGTGAATGAGAAATGGAAGCTGTCGGCTGTTATCTACTACCCTGGTATGCACACACAACCCTTTACACAACCCTCTATACAACTCTCTAAACAACCCTTGACACACAACCATCTACACAACCCTCTACAGACCATGAAACAGACAATGAAACAGACAATGAAACAGACCATGAAACAGACACAATATACAACATGACAGTCATTTCTGGATACACTGCACATCACGCTTCACAATTCTGACGATTCTTGACTATCTAAACCAACCCATGAAGTAAACCATATAGAGCAGCATACTCTAAACCCCAGGTGATGTGACCAACCACCCAACCAACATTTGTAAGACACAAATCTTTGCTAAATGAAAGAAAAATACACCAAAGTATTTCATTTTCACATGTTAGTCAAGAATAAAAGTATAGTGAAATCAGCCATAAATACACTATAATTAATATAAAATTGAGCATTTTTTTTAGAATTAATATATTTTGTATTTTTATGAATTTACTAGAGGCTCAGCTATTGATGAAGATGAATAATTGATGAAGATTTCCATAATTATCCATCACTGAATGTCATAGAAACACAGGTACAGACTCTACTACGTACCCAACATGTACCGCTGATGACAGCAGACCATTCTTCACAAACACTGAATAGCGGCAGGTTTGAGGTTTACACGTATTTTCATAGAAATATCATATCCATATCCATGGAATATAACGTGAAATGTTGTGACCCTGCACTCCGACTACACTGAATAGCTGCCGATACAAAACTAGGCATTCAGCAAAACAAAGGCTCTATGCTAATTTCGAGCCTGTCTGTCTCATGCAATTACAGCTTGCAAAACTGTCAGAATTAAAGGCAGTGTGACTCATATGTAGCCATTATCATCCCTGTCATAAAAACCTTTAACCAAATTACAATGCTGTTGGGTTTTCTTTTTGGTTTGATTTTTATTATCAGAAACTATCTCTGTAAAAATTTAGTAAATATTTTTGAGTAGCAGTGTTACTTTAAAAATAATAATTTCATTCACCTCAGGACTGAAATCCTTGACATCAACGCTATTGCATATTGAAATGTACAATAACAAATAACAACAATAACCGAAGCAGTATTATACTCACTTACCTGTTGGGCTGGTCCATGGTTAAGTCAGTGATACAAATAGAAAGGTACAATACTTGCTGGGCCCACAGAATCACAATAACAATGACACACTTTCACAGTGGCATGTTACATACATGACATAGACGCTAGGTCTCTGGAAATACGTCTGTGTACTTGCCTGTTTCCTAGAGTGCGTCTCCGACCTACACAGATGTTCAAATTGTCCACAATTCCACAGTATTCCGCAGATGCTGTGGGCTTGTTTATTATGGCCAGGTTTTGGAGTCAATATAGTTAACCCAACGCATGCTGTCGTGTATCGAAAACTGATCATGTACAATCATACCAACAAATCAGTTTCTTATATAGCAATTGTCCCCCTATTTTGTTATCCATTTCCAGGATTTTACTGGCAAGGTATAAATGTATAACTATTAAGAGACATGGATGCATAAATCTCTTTTCCTGGATGGTTATTAATCAATGTGCTGTGGGCCGGTTAGGGTTAACCTGTTGATTAGCATGGATATGAACGTATAGATGTGTCTAGCTATAGAAACCATGCTATTAGCTAATGGAATTTTGATCTGCCTTCGTTTCAGAGATAACACTGGTAAATAAACCTGGACTTATAACTTGGGGACTGATCATGGAAAAAACACTCAGTCTAGATGAGGAGTTGAGGGCTCTATCCATGGTCAAACTATCAAGGAAGCATACTGTATCAAACCAGATATCCTATGAGAAATAGTTGGATTGCTTTTTTTTTGCTGTGGAACATGAAACCAAAATGATCTCATGGCATTGTTCCATGCTATGCGATACTCAGCCTCAAAGTAATTCTTTATGGTAAATAATGAAACAAATATAAAAAAAGAAAATAGTTTAAAGCAAGAATATTAAATCAATCTCAGCTTATAGAATAAAAATAATGTTATTATAAATTTTGTTACTAAGCGGATGTAATTTCAATTGACAGATTATGTCAAAGAGGATATAAAATGAACTAGTGATTAATTTCCTAACTTTGAGTTGTGGAAGCATTACTGAAACTGTAGTACATGTATGTTAAATCAGTAATAACTACCATAATAACTACCTTAATAAAGTCAGTAATAACTACAGTATCTGTCACATGGCCAGATAAAGTCATAAACCAGGTAGTTTGTTAGATAATCAAATAACAATCAAATTAAATTTGTTAAGCAACTCAAATAATATTAAGTAAGGGCTAGCAACTTGTGAGAAAAATAATATTGAAACCAACTTCCTCTGAACACAATAATGTCACAAAATTCAACCCATACAATCACAGCATCAACTCTGAATTTGTGGAATTCATATACATGTACTTCTTTCGTGTCTTCAAACTATAAAACATAAATCTTGTCTAGTTAAATTCAGCAAATGAGATACATAGTCTTCATTTCTTACTTTCAAGCTTTTTGGGAGGAATACAACACCCCGTCGAGTGACCGTAGTACATAAGTTCTCCTTATACGGCCTGACATAACATCAAACCAAAACACCGACATGATTTCCTGCATTCTTCATCTCGAACTCCATACTACAATTTACAGTCTAGTAGATTTTCTATGATTATCCCAAAGTAGTAATTTAATCCAACCTTCATTTAAAAGACATTAATTACAATTTATTTTCTTAAAGAATTACGATATTACGTTCGTTCTTGAGTGGATATTTGAGATTCCTTGACATTCTGACTGGAATCGGTCGCTGAGACCGTAATACCTCCAGAAATGTTTATCTGAGTCCCCGCGGTCTCCCCATGGTCTCCCAATCGGTCTCCCCTCGGTCTATCTGTCATTACTCCTAACAACCACTTGTCACACATATAGAAAAAGTAATCAATAACTGACAGTATGAGTAATATTGTATATAGGCGATAATGTTATTATTTCAATTGGTATCCTAGCAACAGTAATTAATTACAGATGCTATATAACACATTATTTGTGGATAGCATTTCGACATGTTTCACCTCGATTGATAATATTGTGTAATATTTCCTTTCTATGGCACCTAGTAGACCACACACAGGCTATATAACACATAACATATTCAAGTTATCTACAAGTAATGCATATGCTATGGATCGACATAACACATGTGTATGATATATTATGGCTGTGGTACTGGTATCTCAATATTTCAACTATCTGTCGACAGACATACAGGCAGACAGACAGACACATAAACACACACACACACACCCACACACACACGCACCTCCATAATAACAAAATCATAATAAAAATAAATACCCTTTCTTTCCTGGCCTTCTAGTCTACATCCTATTCACCTACAACTTCTACAACTGCTGTTATCACAACATGACATGTCATGACATACCCCGATTGTCTCACCCTGACTCAGTGGCACAGTAATAAAACATTCATGTCAGTGACACCTCTGCACCATGTTCACTCACACGTCATGTTTTTTCTACGATGATTCACCGATGTCTGGACAATCTACCACTTAGCTGTAAGTCAAGACAGAAATCAATACCAAACTGCTTAACATTTCAGCATGCATTTGAATAAACCATCAATCACAAACAAATTCAACCAGTTCTTAATGGGATATATATCGATATAACGATAACATAAAGAACAGATGCACTTTGTAAGACATGCATTGACTCACCTTTTGATAATAAAAAATACAAAAAAATACATAGAAATCAATAGGAAATCAATGAGAAAAAGAAATCGAATGTCAGTACGCCTTCTTAGACAGTTAATCAAAATTCCTCTTCTATATGGCATCTGCAGTTGCCTGTGGCGGGTAAAGGGTTAATTATATGGATTCAATTTATAGCACAGTCCATATTGTGTGACCATAGATGGGCAGGACATAATGGGGTGAGGTCCTAGGAGGTTTGTAAGTTAGACTAGATGATGTTAATAAACCCATTAATAATGCACTACATCTGCACTCAAAAGCTAACTCAAAGCACTACATTACTCTTAACTGGTACATATGCACTCATTTCACCTTCTCAACTCCCCGAGGATAATACGACCCAAGCTACCTTTAAGGTGCTAGAATGTTAACATTCTCAATTCCATCTAATCCTACCAGGTACCCAGTTACAGCTGAGTAAACTGGAGCAGTGTGGATCTCAAGTGCTTCACAATGGTATGAGCTAGACTTGAACCCTGAGCCTCTGAGTTATGAAGACGACTTGCTATTTTGATCTAGACCATCGCAGTGCCGTGTCTGGTTCTTAGACTAATATCTGGCAGGAAGAGCACACACAACAAGGGCATTATGGTAAGACTTCTGAGCCAGGGCGGATACTGTTGAAATAAGGGAGATAACTATGGAGAGTGTACATACTGCAACTAAATCCGACTTCTGAACGAAAATATTGTCTAGTCCATGGATTGGATTCAACCTAGATACCCGATGCACTGTAATTAACCAGTGTGTCATAAAATATGACTGCCACTCCTCAAAGAATTACCAACATTGAATCAATCATAATCACCAAAATTCATTGAAATTCCATCAATGTTACAAAATCCATCCCAAATGACCGAAGTTAGAGGAACGCAATATATTTCACCAACAAAGTAAATCCCCCTGTGGTGTCGCGATGACTCTTTTCAATACCGTGATCAACTGGCATTTTCCTTTCAATGCTCCAAGTGGCATTTGCTTTCGATGCTGCAAGTGGCATTTGCTTTAAGCGTTCTCGACTCCCGGATAGCAAGCAATACCTTGAAGTGCACTGAAGTCTGCTCCGAGGGTCTGGAACACGGGACTGATCCGTTGGGAAATCACCGGCCTGACAAAGTGCTCTGTCATAGAGAGGTGTTGAGCTCCCAGTGCTAGCAGCCCTCTTCCAACTCACACCAAGTCCTCCAACTCACACCAAGTCCTCGAGGAATATGTCACCATGGGCTGAAGTCTGGACCAGAGATGCTGAAAGTTACCAGACTCAGGAACCGATGCAAGTGACAAACATTGTCACCTATATTATGACTAACATTGTCACCTACATCTTGTATACACAGCCTGGGAGAAGGTAATCTCGGAGGGCCACTTTCTTAAAGCCAATAAAGGCATAATATCATAGACATTTATGGTTGTTTTGGACTAGGTTTTAGCTACAACTGCAAAGTACATTCACTTGACATACATACCCGGTAAAATCATGTTTGTACTTCCAAAAACCTCTCCACCGCTGTATGGTAGGCATAATTCCATTCCAACCAAACAATTTAGGACTTTGCCAGTAATAACAACCTGAATATGGTCGTAGTTAATTTTTGCTTCATTATATTAACACAAGGGGAGATAACTCTAAATTGGTATGAAGAAAGAATATTGTTTGCTTCACAGATCAGCTGATGCATCAAAGACACTAATTAATGCTTTGTAACCTGAATTCATATAACACATGAAATTTGTGATAACTATCGAGTGTTGAGGAATAAGTGTATTAGTATATAACAACTTTTGGGTGGACAATTCAAAAGTAAGTAGTCTCAGATAGAAATGTATTTGTCCCTTATTTATGTCAACCATCTGTGATAGTATGCCTTTAACCCTCTCCCTGCTGGACTACACAAATACATTGCTGTTTAGGGCATCTACGGTTGCCTGCAGCATTGAGTGGGTTAAAGCAAGCAGTTTACTCACAATGGCCAACACGATGATAGTGGACATAACAAGTGTTCACAATAAGTTACTTATGCATAGACATGCATCGCGCACAATACCATAGCATTCTACATTATAGCACAGCTAAGTTGAACGTGATAGAATCCTGTCATTTCAATTTGCATATAACCCTACAATGATGACCCCAGCACATAAATATATCCATGTCAAACCAAGAATACTCTACTGCATACTGGTATGTATAGTCCACAAACAATATTTCATAGGATTTTGACACTATGCATCATCTGGTTGGGCTGAACCAAACCGAACATTTCATCTGACAGTCAGAGAATGGGTATACATGTTTCTATACTATTCCATTCACATGGTAGCAATAAGAGTCAAAAGACAATAAGAGTACACACGACAACTGCTGTAGTGGAAGCTACTATACATCCAGACAACGTACTCCAATGTTGCTACTATGATCAAAGACACTTAACCATAACATTGAAACTCCTAAACATATTTGTACCATTTTATTATTTAGTTTTTTGTTTTTGTAAGTAAAACAATATCATCTTTGATATATACAATGCAATTCACAGAAAGTAAATATCCTCAACATGGAAGATTTCCGATACATATTTATACGACTCGCATATGATGATAATAATAATACATCTATATAATGTTAGCAGTTAGTAAAAAAATATAAAAGAAATATACCATAAATATATAACGCTACTTTACCCATTTA
>JAUTBQ010181018.1:0-11002 GCA_032361185.1 Lepetodrilus ovalis
AGTTAAACCTGGCTCCCGATAAGTGCTAAGCTCAGGCGTAGCGCAACAACAAGGAAAAACTAGTCAAAACTTATTCCGGGGAACATTGAAAATAATTGCCCTCGCCTCAGCCAATCAAAATCCGACATTCTTGTGTGAGGCAAGATAAATTTCCATGTATCCCGCCTGGGAGGTATACAAATAATTTACTTATCACCCGCTGCCATGACAACGGCATAATGTCTTTACATAGGAGTCGAAGGCGTGCGCCATGACGTCACAATGCAATATATGAGGTCACAGTGATCAAGTACGGCCATACTGGCCAACGACTTTTTTCAGGCAGACAAATGTTTTGATTGCATTTAGGCATCGTGTTCACGTACAGTAACATGACGGTAGGATAAATTCGTTGTCAACTTGTCCCTCGGGGTATATGGAATGCTGGACCCCGCTTGAGAGCCCTTGTACCCCGAGCCGTTAACTCTCGCGCGGGGTCCATCATTCCTTATCTTACCTCACACAAGAATGTCGGATTTTGATTGGCTGAGGCGAGGGCAATTATTTTGACTTCAGAAGCCACTTGCTTTATGGCCTGATGAAGGCAAGTAGGTTCACGTGAACAAATTCCATAATGCGCGAAGCGCTTTATGGTAAATTTGCTCACGTGAACCCATTTGCCTTCATCATGCCATAAAGCAAGTTCATGGCTTCTGACGACATTCCTTATATTGACAGTCAAATCTAACAAAACACAACGTTTTATCGCTTTATTTAATAATTTGCAAAAAAATGTATTCGCGGAAGGTAACTATGACAACGGGGAGAATGAGTAACAAGTCTAAAAATCAAGATGTCCACCCTTACAGCCGGTAAAGTTGGATTGTGACATGAAGCCACATAATTACAACTTACTTACAAAATAAATTACAACACTGCGTCATACCAACAGTCATCAGCGCTTTCCAACAGTGGCTTCAGGTGATTGTGCGATGGCGGTTGTTTTGGTTGGAACGATGGATTTATCAAAACCTTTTATGTCAGGCGGAGATGAGTTTGTGTATGGCGCAAGCATAACAGTCTCTGTGACGTCAGTGAGTAGACTAGAACAAAGGAATTACGTCAGGACCGACTGACTTCATTGGGATATGAAGCGAGTGGGTCTCCATGACGTTCACATATAAGGACAAACTAACTATTTCAACAGTAGTACTAAATATTTACACATTTATTATAAACAAGCATACACACCTATTTTCGTCATTCATTCAATGTGTATTCCCTTTTAGATTTAGTAATTTCAGATCATTGAAAATACAGCAAATGTATCGATATTATTTGAACATAATGGCTTATTGTCACAAGTCCGTATGACTGACTATATAATACTCGTTGAAGATTGTATGTTGAACTTATGGTAAAGGTATTGTACACAAAAAAACTGGGGGCGCTGACACGAACAAATCCATGTTGGTCCAGGAGATTACGTCATTGACGACTTACAAATATAGAAGAGTGTTTATTTTCCTTTCGTCAACAAATTGTATTCATCCGACAACTGATTTCATGAACTGGTAGCGGTCTGTTCAGACTTCAGCGGGCTCTTCCGCTTTCGGCGCCGTATCATTTGTCTCAGTTTTACTCTCTGCCGACACGGTCTCGCTGTCCTTGGTAGCAGGTTTACTTTCCTCGGGTTTCTTGGCTGAAGCTGGACTTTCTGCCGCTGGTGATTCCTCTGCGGGAGCTTTCTCTGCTGGGGTCGATTCCTCTGCTGGTGTTGACGGCTCCGTTGACGAATATACCTCTTCTGCTGGTTGTTGTTCTGCTGATGTTGATTGTTCTACTGGCGCCGCTTCCTCCTTCGACTCGGAAGATGGCTTGTCTTCACCGACAGGCGCCTCCTCGCTGGGTTTCACTGCCTCTGGGGCTGCGTCTGCTTTGACGTCTGGTTTGGACTCCTCTGCTGGCGCCTCGGCATCTGCCTTCGGTTCTGCACTATGTGGAGCTTCTGCAGCTGCTGGAGCGGGCGCCTCCGTTGGTGCAACTTCTGCTGCGATCTCTGGTTCTGGGTCCGTTGGAGCCGCCGCCGTTACAGGTGCATCTGCCTCCTTCTGCGATTCATCAGCAGGCTTTTCGGGGGACGCCTCTGGAACTGGTTCTGCGGGTGCTTCATGTGCAGCAGGCTTTTCTTCTGAAGATTTCTCTGCAGCTATTTCTGCTGCTTGTGTTTCTTGTGCAACAGGCTCTTCTACTTTCTGTTCTTCTGCTGGCTTGTTTACAGCCTGTTCTTCTGAAGATTTCTCTGCAGCTACTTCTGCTGCTTGTGTTTCTTGTGCAACAGGCTCTTCCACTTTCTGTTCTTCTGCTGGCTTGTTTACAGCCTGTTCTTCTGAAGGCTTTTCTGCAGCTACTTCTGCTGCAGGCGTTTGTGTAACAGGCTCTTCTACTTTCTGTTCTTCTGCTGGCTGATCTACAGCCTGTTCTTCTGAAGGTTTTTCTGCAGCAACTTCTGCTGCAGGCGTTTGTGTAACAGGCTCTTCTACTTTCTGTTCTTCCGCTGGCTTATCTACAGCCTGTTCTTCTGAAGGTTTTTCTGCAGCTACCTCCGATGCTTGCGTTTTCTGTGCAACAGGTTCTTCTACTTTCTGTTCTTCTGCTGGCTTATCTGCAGGCTGTTCTTCTGAAGGTTTTTCTGCAGCTACTTCTGCTGCTTGCGTTTCTTGTGCAACAGGTTCGTTCACCTTTTGTTCTTCAGCTGGCGTATCTGCAGCTACGTCTGTTGCTTGCGTTTCTTGTTTTACAGGCTCTTCGACTTTCTGTTCTTCTGCTGGCTTCTCTGCAGGCTGTTCTTCTGAAGGTATCGCTGCAGCTATTTCTGTTGCAGGCGATTGAGAAACAGGCTCTTCGACCTTTTTTTCTTCAGCTGGCTTATCTTCTGAAGGTTTTTCTTCAACTACTTTGGCAACTGGTTCTACTGCTGGCGATTCTTGTGCTGCAGGTTCTACCTTTTGCTCTGCAGCAGTATCGGCAGTAACCTCCTCTTTTACTGGCGCTTCTGCTGCGACCTCTGACGTGGATTCGGGAGACGTCTCACTGACTGCCTCCTCCTTGGCTTCAACGGACTTCTCCTCCACTGGTGCAGATTCCGCTGACTTCTCCTCCACTGGTGCAGATTCCGCTGGCTTCACCTCCTCTTCCGCCGGCGCCTGTGCGGACTTCGCCTCCACTGCGGGCGCTCCTGCCTCTCCGGCTGCTGCAGGTGCTTCCTCGGGTACAACCTCCTTCTGCTCAGCAGCTGCGTCCTTTGCAGGCTCGTCCTTGACCACGGGAGCGGCTTCAGTGACCACAGTGTCCTTTACATCACCGGCTTCCATGTGAGAGTCCATGTTCCGTCCGTCCGGCACGACGGGCGTCTCTACGATGGTGGCCATCACGTTGACTGTCTCGGGAGAAGCGTGCACAGACCTGCCCTCCTCTGGCTTCACCTCCAGCTGATTGGGAGCGCTCTTGTGTCCGTCGTCAACCACGGCCTCCTTGGCGACTGTCGGAACTGAAACGACAGGAACAACGGTAAAACATTTGAACGACAGATCAGCGGATATTGGGAAGATTAGCGTACAAAACATTGTCTGAATCAATTGAGATTTATTTCCATTATTTTAAAACAAGATGTTCACGTAATGAAAAATTATTCATCATAAATTGTACAAGTTCACTGGAATGTGAAATCCCAATTTATAATATTTATCTTAGTATCAAAATTAATTTTCACTGTATTGTTAGAAATTCTATTTGAATTGATACTATCTTCAGTGATCTAACACACGAATGACAGTCACTGCCATTGATAAAAGTATACAAAACACAATTCCAAGGGAATGACGGCAGTTCAAGGACATTCAAGTAATGCATATTCAGCTGAAATGACAATATCATACATCTATTACAGTTATCTACAGGAATATCTTAGGTCTTGATTATCCAATGGCCGCAATCGAAAGTTGGGTGTTAAAACCTGCGCAAACTATCTATTTAATTAGCCGTGTATCGTTTCACGAAGCTCCGATAATAGATAATATCCACTACGATACCATGACGCTCTCGTTGGACTGCCCGATCGTCATATGCCTAAGAGATCAATACAATAATGGTTACCAGGGTATCCTTTCACAAAGCTCTCTTATCCACTAAGTGAAATAGCTATCGGCAATGAGAGCGCTATGGTATCTTATTGAATAAGAGGGCTTCGTGAAAGGATACCCAGTGCCGTAGCTATTTTAGCATAGGGGGCGCAGTTGAATGAAAATTACAAAGGGATATTGCGATTTATGAGAGAAATGAATAGTTGGGTAAAACGACCTGCCCCGACCCCCTCCCACTTGCCCCATGGCTAGCTACGATCCTGGTTATGTTCTCGTAGTATAGTAGGTACAAGCTTCGTGAAATGATACCCTGGGTATCCTTTCACGAAACTCTCTTATCTACCAAGAGACTGGTAGCGCTCTCTTAATTACCAGTGTATTAGCTATCTGCAAAGCGAGCGCTACCAATCTCTTAGTGGATAAGAGAGCTTCGTGAAAGGATACCCTGGGCGATAACATTTACGGACAAGGTATCGCCACCACACATTCAACCAAACATTACTCCTCGAGTCCTGGAGTAACTTGAACAATGCTGGTATCCTGAGAGCGAGTTGCGCGGCGCTCTGCCCAGTAGTGAATTGGCAACATCTGTGTTACAGCTAGACTGTACATCAACATCTGTGTTACAGCTAGACTACATTCCTCCATTATTGGCGTAAGCATCAATACCAGGATATGCCATTGACAAAAAGTCAGGCAAGAATGTACAACAGGCGATTGAAGCGGCTGCCAGCGCTACGCAACGAGACATGTAAAATGCTATTTACACGTCAATGGAGAACGTGCTTCGTAATGACTAGCCCCAAAATATACGAAACTTTATTGAGCGATATTTCATGCTCGAAGTTTGGTTCAAAAGTCCCCATGTACTTGAGCCTGAAAATGAAGACGCACTCAAAAATGTTTCGTAATATCGGTGTCGTCGTGCATGAAATCTTTGGGAAACCTACTTGCTAAACAATGCATAGTTTGTTGGTTTAGTCGCTTTCAAGGTAATAAACAAGACAATCCCAGCATTATCATAGAAAACAACCTTCAAATATGACATGTTTTGTGGATCTCGGACGATTTCGGAAGAGTCCGTAGTGTGAGAAAAAAAAATGATAAACGTGACTTATTTTGTGTGTGGGACGTTACGCAAACGTAACGTATTATTATCGTCTCCTGTAATATTTCCGATTGTTCTGTCGGGACAGAAAGCAGGAAGACGACGACGTGAACGGGAGGGTGAAGGGAAGGGGGTGAGCGCGTGAGGGAGGTGCGACATTCCTCCAGCCCCACACACCGCTAGAGCGACGTCCTCCTTTCTGACCAGACACCTCACCGACACTGTAAATAACGGGCGGCGGTATTTCTGGCCGCGGCGCCTCTAGCACGGACGCCTCGCACCTATGACAAAATTCCACGTCGTCAGGTACTCGCCAAGTCGAGTCGCCTCCCAGGCCCCAGGGATTAGGTGAACGAGAGGAGGCGGCCTTGGTTTGAGGGACGCAGTATTATTGGCAGCTGGAGCACCGTGACCCAATACTGTTTACATGCTTGGCGAGCGAGAGTGAGAAAAAACGTTATTACGTCTGAAACACGTCTGATGCGTAAAGCAAGGACCCAGACCGCCGTGGCAGAAATACCACAGGAAAGGGAGGCCTTTAAAGCCTGCACCTGCGCGCATGCATGAACACCAACGTGAAAACAAAAGACTGAATTCCTGGCATAAATAGTCTGTAAAAGCAAGCAGACAAACAAACAACATTTATTAATATAACTATTTCACACGCAGAATTGTGTTTCCATTGCCACGGATGACGATATATTTAGTTCGAAGAAATGGTCTTTAAACGTAAATCACCTGTCAGGAATTATATACGTATTTGCACTTTCCTACATTGCTTTTTCTTCTTCTCCATGTTCGATGTGTGGTTGGCTGCACGTCAATCTTACAAAAGGTTCCGAGTTTGGGTTTCATTCTGGCGGCCTTTTACTACGACAAACATTGCTATACGCAATGGCCAGTGTATGCATGCCATTCGTAAGGGTACATTCAGCACCCTTTGGATTATCAGTACCACCCGTGGCTCTTGGCACAACACCCAACATTCCAGAACTGCGTTGGATAAATTCGTTGTCCTCACAGAGTTCACTCTCAGGCATTTGCTGAAAATGCACCAGGCAAACAGACCGCTAGTAGCTAGGCCTACACACCAGTAAAGACATACCATACTTGCTATTGCTGTGGTGACTACTTACGAAATATACAAATCTGGGGCCAAGCTCCCGAAGCTATCGTATGCGTAACGACGTAGTTAAACCTTCGTGTAGGAAAAGGCGATGCTCTAGAAAAAGTAAACTTTTCTTCGGGAACATGGCCCCAGAATAATTATTGAATTCAAGCCACGTGTATAATGCCCTACACGCGACGGAAGTGTTTATATTACAGAGTGCATGTGTGTGTTGGTTAGGGTTACCACATCAGAGGGCCGGCTAAGGTCGCTCTGAACATAGTGATCTAACACCGTACAGAGGTGCATGCATTGGTGCCCTGGTGGCAATACAGGGGGCAGACAATCTAGTGGCAGACGTATACAATACATACTACTATCATAGTACTCTGTAGTGCGATAACGCACGGTTAAAGGAAATGTAGTAAAGGCATGCCACACTAGTGTCTGTGAAGCCGTCTCCACATTCATTCATCCTGGTCAGGTGACCGCAGACGATATACACTGAAGGCCAGCTTATGAATGAACGTTACTCGAGTATACTCTAGTTCCCCAACGAAGCCAGCATGTTCGGTTTGTTTTTATTTTAATACACTGACTGCCACTATAAGACTGGCGTGAAAACTATTAAACATGTTTCATTTCACATGGAAACAAACGACCGAGATCTTAACGAAATAGTTGCCGAAATACACTTATAGAACAAAATTAGTCGGTGTTAGTGAAATAGAAGTAATCTTTAAAACTCCCAAAGTGAACAGATTAAACAAGGTGCAATGAATGCTATCGAAGATAATACTGTATAATACTCAAACAAGCATTCCCAAATACACCCCGTCTCCTTACTAGATGCGTAGCCTACTTTCTGAACAATACAACTAATTTCTGATATAAAATACATTTTGTATCCAGTTAATACGATTGTAGACTGAATTTCGAACGTTATCTGATAATACCTAATGGTGTCGTCAAATCGGCAACGATTACGACGGAAGCCATGATACTCGACCCAAAGTACGACTGGTCCATGATGTAAAGTTTAAAATACTAGGTAGACTCTAGATCTAGTTACCGTTAGCAAGAAGTATTGTAACGTGGCGATAGTCGACGTAAGTCATTTATCCAGCGGAAACAACCGGAAAGTAATGATATCATATTTATAAGGGTAACTTCTGTCTCTCTTTCCTAGGCATTTACGTCCAGTTAGTGTGTACCTTAGACATCAAGGCTTGCACGAGTGGACGACACTCCCTTGTCGAAGAGTAGCCTAGCTCTTCACTGATTACATATCATAGTAAATTAGTTGAGTGTTTACAACCAGCTTTTAGAGGTCCACCCTCTAGAGGCCCACATTATCTTGAGAGCATAAATCAACGAAATAATAAATCATAAAATAGTCGGGTAGGTTTCCGCCAATCTTCTATCGACTTGCACCATCTACATACCTAGATTCTACATCTATCTGACTTGATAAAACGAAATAACGCATCAGAAAATGATTGCACCCATCTTCCAGATCCCAGCACCATATGACGTGCCAGATTTGATAAATCGACGATATATCACGAAAAAGAAATATCTACGCAGAATTATATTTAGAGAAAGTGATTATGGAGTTTAACGTCGCTGCGGTAATCTTTCACCCATTTGCGACGATTATATTTAGAGAAAATACATTTCCAATTTGTGAAATATGCGCACATACTTCGGATTTTAAAATGATATACAAGTGTACATGTATTAAAGAAAGAAATCCGTTTACCTATTTGTACAAATCTGTGTGCAGGATTAAGATTCCTCTCGCTATCTAAGCTCAACGCACACGATCGTGATGCAATATTAAGCTGAACATCCACTCGTACGCTTTGTGCGTAATTAAAACCAGCGACAGGGAACAGGTTCTACTCTCGACTAGCGAGCTGCCACAGACGGTCTAGACTGCGCAATAATTCTACAGGAATGCCGACGGATCTCTAAGCGACAGCTGAGGAATTCAGGATATTTAAAAGCGATACTGGGAAGTGTAGAAGAAATTCATCACAGAAAGAGTTGGGATGAGGAAGACTCTTACATACACCGATATCGCATTATAATTTATGAGCCAGCTCAGATAAAAACTCAGCTCGAATGTCCATAAACATTTCTAACTTTAGAAGGCGCAATCGAGAGATAGATAAAACAGTCACATGTTTGTATAAATATATATATACATATATACGCATTTGAAAAATGAAGCTGATTCCGCGGGGAAAAATTAGAATATGATTTTAATAATCGATTCTAAACTTAACGATGTGATAACTGTGGTTAGTGCTGGCTAGAAGTATAAGTGGTACGGGTTCTTTTTCTTGGAAATAAATATATCCGCCATGCGACTGAGCTAATGCAAGTAAAGAAAATAATTAAAACAAATAGCTATTATAGTATTCATGCCGGACACGCATGGCCATTAACTAGAGAACACAGCTTTCACCTTAAACTAAGTTGATTAACAGCGGCAGGATAAATTGATAATTGATATAATTTTTTGGGAATTGCAAACAATTTACATATACTGCCATTATATATAGGTATTGCGGATGTTTAATTACCTACCTTTCACAAAACTCCGTGCAAGGGAATGAGATAAGCAAAAACACTGAAGATTCCGAGTACTACGCACACACAATTATGATCTGTGGACGAATTTACGCCAATGAGCAATGTCGCGGTGACAGACGGAACACACTTTCACGGTGGGGGCAGGAGCAGATTTGTGGAAGACGACGGACGTCACGGAGATTTTATGGACTAGGCGGGCAAAGTCAATCCCATGTAAGATCTGGAGGACTCCGTTCATCTCCTCAGGTAAACCTTCTCTCCATAAAAACTCATCTGTACGGCTAGAAAACATCACGAGATGATTATTCTCCGCAGAAGAGCATTATCTACAGAGAAAAGATATCGAAAACGAAAAAATCACCTTTCAAAAAGATACCTTGGACGAGATAATACGCGGCTGATCTACCTACAGGAGAGAAGTAGACTCGTCCGTCAGTCGCGTGCCACCTGTCCAATTTGGATTCATATAACCCCTCCCACCAATGAGCCTGCCTAAAGTGTTCCGTTATCGAATACAATGGCGACCCACTTTAAACAATAACTATTAGATCGTACATAGGTGTGAGTGTCATTCATAAGGGCAGAGCTGCTTCCTGCTAATGTTGTAGCAATTGTACGCCGACCCAGTGGGAATGGCTAACGTATGTGCAAGTCGTCAATGGCCACGCACCACACGCGCACTGTAGTACAACTCCCAGGGGAACTCGTCACCATTTATCTTTTTATTTTTACAAGGGTGATGTTTGAGAAGGTGACCGACTGCCTTCTGGGTTTGTCAGGTCGCACCTCCGTTTCGCCCCCAACCCCAGAATTCTTGGACAGAAAGACAATGTTTTCATAATAATAATAATAATAAAATAATAATTATTAGTAATTAATATAGTGCCTAATATCCGGATACTATACGCTCACTGGTGCTGTAATATGCAATGACATGCTACCCGATAGTGTATACTTATTTGCTCAACTTCAATAGATATTCTTGCAACTCGCACAAACAAAGCGAGATGTATCGATATGAAAAACATATACAGTACACCATTTATGTGAAGACGGTAGTATAAGAAATACATTCTTCATATAAATGGTGTACAAGCCTACTACATGTACGAATGATAGTGATGCACCGATGCTGTATATGATAACATATACTGATGTTGTATGTATGATAACAGATAGTGATGCACTGATGCTATATGTATGATAACAGATGGTGTGGAAGACGACTTTGCTCAGCATACCTTCAAACGCTCTGTAAATAGATTTCAGATCTACGCACTTGTTTCAACGTAGAACATTCCAACATTTTATCACAACACGCTTATCTGGTTTTCTCAATGAAACGTACGCGCGAGTCGCCGTAGATATCAACCAGTACATAATATCTACATTATTTAGATGCCAAAGGTTGAAGGTACCCTAGTATTAAACCAACCGATAACCTGACACAGAAACTTAATCACGTTAACTGGAGTCTAGAACTCACTCGTTTTCAGTTTTACTCAAGTGCAAACACGGAGGTTTGGTAATGTAAGCTATTGGGGGTATATTCGATGTCGTTTTCATTACAAAAAAAATAAAAAAATAAAAAATATATAAAAATATAGAAAATAACGTAAAACAGTGAACTACCGGTTCACGTGTCTAGACCAAGGCCGTCTAGCCTGACTCACTCGGAGGTTATGTTTTGCTGCACAGGAGACAATCCCTTGCAGTTGCAGAGGGGAACATTCGAATAACCTCTGCCTCAACATTGTGCAAACACGTCGCACGTGACAGAACACGCGTGACGCGACGGTCGCCGCCGCTGACGACGTGTGACTGGTCAGGAACGTCGAGATGTTTGGTACCCTCGCTGAAAACTGTACCGACGAAATAGTAGTCTAACATTGACATCTATTTCACATTACTAGTTAAGAAAATGCCAACACAGGGTATCGTTTCACAGAGCTCTCTTAGCCGATAAGGGGCCGTAGCACTCCCTTGGCAGTGTCTTAGCTATCGGCAAAGAGTGTGCTATGGTCTCTGAGCAGCTAAGAGGGCTCCGTGAAACGATACCCTGGT
>JAUTBQ010181029.1:0-24459 GCA_032361185.1 Lepetodrilus ovalis
GAAGCAAAATGGGATTGGTCGCGCCACACATTGCTACCCCCCCCCCCCCCCCCCCCCCACACACACAAAAGAAACAAACCCAAACACAACCAAACCACAACAAAAAACACACACACCATTGAGCTGTGATATGCGTTTCAAATTAACATTTTAACAAAAAAAAAACCCAGAGAATTATTGGGTATGCCATGGCATACCTGGCACACCCGCTTCCGACGGCCTTGAAATTTTATATTATGGTGAAATTATGAGCCCCATCTAAAATACACTTTGATTCTAGTTTTATTATACAAAATAATAAGACAAAACGTTGTACATGTCATGTAAGACCCTAATCTAACGTGATAGTATTTCCCAGTTGAAAATATACGCCTGTACAACGATTGCTAATAAATAACTAAAGAAATATAATTTACTAATTGTTCTAATGCAATGGCCAATGCCGATAAGATCTGTAGATCTGTGACCTGTCGGCATTTCGATTATGCAATCCTCAACGAGCACCTGCTTATTAAAGGGAGATAACCTTGTCGGAATTAAATGTTGCACATGCGCAAAGCTATTTAGAACCCGGCGGTGAATTTTTTCCCGCATGAATTATTACGATTGAAATGGGTAAGATCTTTGTTGTATGCCAACTATCAATCTACAAGTATATATCTTACCCACTCAATTTCCCCCACACAAATAAATATTTTACTCTCGCAGCGTATCTCTGCCGGGGATAACTGTTGACAGCAAAAACGTGTGAACTTTGTGCGCTTCTGTCGCTTCCGGGATCGCGATTCACCATCCAGTTCACCAGGAACTTGAAACTTGTCGTTTATTTGCAATCCTATCTCACTTCCAGCATTTGTATCGGATAACCAAGCAGGCTGTAGACTAGTCGAGACGTGCATCCTCTTTATTCGCAAACCCGCCAGACGCTGACGTCTGTAACAGTTGCAGGGAGGGTATTTAAACAGCTAGGACTGCTCATCTGCTATGACGATTCTGTGATTGTTGTCGAATCTGTCTAGCGTGGTTGGTGGTTGCATATTGCTCACGCTGTGCTTTCGATCTCTGGATATATTTGCAGCCCCTGGATAATAATGTCTACAATAGAATGTGAGTCTTACAACAGCGTAGTTATAAAACGTATGAGAATGGCTTTTAATTTGAATAACACGAGGAAAAGATGTCTGTAACATGAAATGTCCATTTGAAATTTTGAGTTATTGATTTTATTGGTCATTTCGACATGGTGCCATTTATGACGAGTTCAGTGGTGGGTCATGAAGGAATCAATTTAAGGACTACCGATGTAGAGCTAGTAGCACCATTGGTTCAAAATAAGTATGGACCTATGTGTCTTTGTACAAAACGTTAGGCCCCTGAGTCATACTAGTAATGTATCGGACTGCTTTGTAATATTAGATCTAGAGCAACACAAACAGATGACAGAAGATGATGAGTAACACCTAACGTTGATAAATGATGGAATATTAACATGATCATGGAGATGCTGAGAAGTGATACCAGTGATAGAAATTAAGAATATAACAAGGGGAGATTGGTGGGGGTGTCATTCTCCATGGGCCCAATGGTAATGGTGGTAACATTAGTAATTTGCAGGGGGTCCCACGGATACTGTTAACAGTACACATTTCAAATGGGCCCATGACCCCTCGTTCCATTTTGAACACTGATATTACTGCAAAAATATTTCTTGTCCCTTTTTTCTTTTACTGTAATCGTATAAATTTAAAATCTTGCACTTGTGGCTTTCAATCAAGCAGTTGAGCTTGTTTTACTTTTTGCATTACCGTGATGATTACCAAAGCATGACCGGTATCAGCCTTTTATGATCACACTATTTTACAGCTGAATAAAATCACAGTGTGTAGGGCATGTTATGTTGCCTCCAGTGGAAAGGAGGTTAAAGTCAACCATGTTCTCCCACGGGTGAGGTTACATAGCACTAGTAGGTTTATCAGGGGAGAGGGGGCTCGCCAAGCTTGCGCTCCCCCATAACATTGAGGCAAAAAAGCTATAATAAACATGTCACTTGAAGTATGGAGCTTGCAAAAGGCTTGCTGTTGCAAACTGTATCGTGTGTTCATCTCCCCCACCCCCCTCCCTACCCATCCCCGGGGTCTGGATCCACCCACGCTCATCTATGTACATTCTGTGCCCGGCAAAATGTTTTAACCGTTAGCAGGTTGGCATTGGTAAAGCGTCCTAACGCGTAATCATGTGATTCATCACATATTGGATTTCATCCTTCAAAACCTGGTGTACCATTCTGTGTCTTACACTGTGCACAGACTTCCGTTAGTTATAATCCATTGCCTTGGTTTTTTTTAATGCTATAGTTGGTATATTCTTTCAATGTATGAATCATTGCATTAGACATGCATTTTCTAATCTTTCATCCATTGAAAACCAGTGGATGGTTATGGTAACTTGCGCATGTGATACATTCATATTTATTATAATATTAATGAATAATTATGCAGTGTTAGAAATTATGAAAATAATTAGGGGATCATTCTCCATAGGCCCAATGTTGATGGTGGTCAAATGCAAGGGGTCCCAAAGGCAAAGATACCTGATAACCAGTGATAACATTGAACTTTTTCAAATGATGTCAGGACCCCCATTAAATTTAAACAATGTTACAATATATATATATATTCGCATAGTGTTTGCGCACACATTTATAATTTAAAACTCAGGCTTGTGCTAAGTTAAGTACCATCAATCTGAGGCTCTATTTCAAACTTGACATGTCCGTTCTCCTCACACACATGTGCCTTATCTCCACTATCCATTGATGGAAATATTGTGCTATACTAAGTTGTTATATATATTATTAAAGTCGCCTATGGGTGCAATATTTCCGCTGCAATGTAAATCAATAATTCATTCAATATTATATTATTATACTTACTATCGTAAATCACACAATTGGTAGGAGTACAACAAATAGTTACTATCTCTCAGAACACACCCATGGCAGCAGTTTGAGATTCGTCATTCCAACCAACTTCCTCATCATTGTTCACTGGTTTCAACACTTTTTAACTTCAAGTGCACCATATAATAACCATGATGACCTGCCAAAGCCAGGTTACGTACTATTGTTAGCATAAGCAATTCCAGTGCCACATGTTTGTTAAACTGTAATAACCAGGAAATATTTGATATCCAGGCCCAGAGATTATGAAACCTTTAACCCTCTCCCTGCTGCAGGTAACCAGAGATGCCGTAACATGTTAAAGAGCAGTATCTGTCGTAATCCAGCAGCTAGAGGGTTAGTTATACAATCACAGCTTTCAATGAGCCCATATAGCATTTATATTTGAGTAAAATAAATAAATGCAAACCACATTCATTTGTGATATCTATCATCATTTATGTTGCCAAAATCTCTTTTGTTGATCCACTTTGGAGGGAATTTGAACTAGCATTTATGTGTTCCAAAGACCAGAAATTGATAATTACTAAATTAGAGCTATGTTCCTTTTATTCAAATAAGATATGGATTTTTTTTATAACGATTGTGGGAAATAAGTAAATCAGTACATAACAACTAGCCTCGAAATCCATTATATATACTCAAGAAAATAAATTAGGGGCCGACAGTTATTTTCTTTTTAGGCTTTCTACCAAATTTTGGAATTCAGCTTGAGGAATCTGCTGCCATTTTTCTTGCATTATGTCTGCAACTTCTTGAAGAGTACCTGCATCCTGTAGACATTTGGAAATTCTTCTTTGTTAGCATAATATAGATTTAAATATATCTTTTTATTCTGTTGACATGGTTGAGTATTGCTTAGCTATCTGTGATAGTACAGTGTCCCCTCGATATAACACTGTTCGATACACAGCTGATTCGGATATAAGGCTGGGTCAGATGTGTATCCCATTTTTATTTTTGTTATTTACCTGTACTATCGTACAAGGCGGTGGGTATGTCATGGACCCCAAATTCAGAGTTATATCGAGGGGACACTGTATATGTAAATGTCATCCTCAATTCCTCATTTTGATCACACATACCTGTATAAATTTTGAACTTTGAGTATGAAATACCTAAATTTATCAGTTCAAAACTGCTACCGTCCCTTAATTAATTTTGGTGAGTATATCATATGTCAGGTTATCTACATGCAGAGAATGTGTGTTATCACTTTAAACTTCAGCCAGACTAACCATTATCATGTACATACAGATATGCCTACATGAACCTATTACATAGTTTGCTCTGTCTTTGGGGTGTTGTGATAAACATGCCTAGAAACATGCCCGTCACTCATCTCCTACTGATGAGCCTGTGCATCTGTGTGCTTTAATTATCTCCATGGTAGATGCAGCTTAGTTCAGGAGGACAGACTCACCGATAGCTGGAAGTTGTTAATGTTAAACCTATGCTGCTCTTGTTACCTTGCTTTATCCCGAAGAAAGAGTTGCCTTTGATGTATTCATCTCGGATGTTTGTAATGGGAAGAAATATAGATTATTTTATCTTGTTTATTCAATTCCAAAATGTACCTATTTTTAGGATATTTTCTTTAAAGATTTTTTTTGTGATATTTTTTTTTGGGAAGAATTTTTTTTTTTTAATGTTAAATTTTTAGTAAATCTGTGGTCTACCTGGCACTTCACTTAACCCTATCTATGCTGAAAGATACCAGAGATGTCCCAAAGAGCAGTGTCTGTGTCTGATCCAGCAGGGAGAGGGTTAAATGGTTAACAATGAAGAGGGTGGACTTGCAAGGTTATGCCTCGTCGTGATTCATGGTCAGGAATACAGACTTATAAACACTCAATAAACTAACTTAGGAATGTTTAGGATCACTTAGTATGGAAATTAATAATAATAATTAATAATTTAATATTATTTTTCCCTTTAACCCCATTGTAACCAAGTTGGTAACCATTGACTGATCGGTCTGCACCTTGAACACGTGGACAGGGTTTCTGAAACTGTAGCTAGCCTCCAATCAAAAGTCTGCCATTGACAGTGATTGTCCAATCAGAGAGTGTCTTCCCAAGTTTTGAATTTGATTTTGCTGCAATTGTTCAAGTATCTATATAATGTTGGAGTACAACAATTAATCTGCAGTAATGCATGTTCCGACGGGGCATATTTGAAGTACTACTGCAAAGGAAGTGTTGACTTTTCTGAACAAAGTGGTTAGGACCAGTGGTGTCATCATCATTGGGCTATATTGCAGACACTATGACTTGGCTTGTCGAGTGTCATTGTTATGTGACATCAGGAAACAAGGGCAGGAAGAAGCCAGTAACCACTTTCCCGCCAATTCTTAATATTTCTGCTGCAACATGAAAAATTTATTCAATTCAATTCTTAATAATAATTCTTTTGGCATATGGGTGAAAAATTAGTCTAGTGAAAAACAGTAAATCATTCTTAATCAAAATAACTCTATCGGCTTTTCAAGTTTCCACTAGCATGATGAAGGTTAATGCTTTATTTGAATATTCTACTTTGAACACGTGATCTATGGAATCTATATAACAAAGAGTGTTTGAATTTAAACATGTTAAAGGAGGTCCTGGGGGTCATTTGAAAATCTGCAATTGTTTAAAGATATTTGTGGGTCCCCCAGCAAATTACAGATTCGACCACCATCAACATTGAGCATAAGGAAAACGATCCCTCTATTTTTTAATTAATTTCTAACACTGACTAATGTATGAATTTTTATTAAACATTTCACCCCTGCATATTGCAATAATAAGTTCCTGCTGCACCTATTTGTTACATAATCCAAGTTTTACATGATCTGGCTTAAGACTATGGAACTTTTTGAGTACTATATCATGCTCAAGCTCAAATTTTCTATGGGGATTTGTGGAAATGTTTTCAGCATGAAATCGTCCTCAAAGAACTATGACTTCATGACTAACTCAAAGTTTTCTTTACAAATATTTCATGCTCAAGCTCAATTTTAAATGGATAAATCATAAATGAACAAAACCTTTTACAATCTCTGGGTATGGGACCTATCGCTCAGAACATTGTAGCCTACAAATGTTGTAAGTCAAAATTTCCAGAACCTGCTACAAATGTAAGTCTGGTTGCATGAACCACTTTTATCGCTACAAAAGTTTTCCCTAACCATATTCTCAAGTATTTTAGTGGTAAGTGTTTTGTGCAACCAGACTTACATTAATAGCTGGCTCTGAAATTTTGACTTGCCGTAATACTACAGTATGTTCTGAGTAGTGGACGCCTGATCTCGTTATGAAATCGTATTTCTGTCATATTATAAATTAATTTCTATATCATTTTTCCTTGCCACTACATCGTGCGCACATCCGCACACCCACACCCGCATATTCCAGCACATATTTTTTGCATATGTTGCATGATAATCAGCCTCTTAAATGATATGTATGACGCACCCTATATCGGCTGACATTTATCTTTAGTGGAAGTGTGGGGTGAGATGTCTGTCCTCTATCAAGCAGCCTGTAGCCCATATATCCCCACCATCTGCGGCGCCCCTCCCTCAACTCCCCTCCCCACCTCATCACCGCCCCCTCCACACCCAGTTCTTGACTCCCTGAGGTATTTTACATACTCTTAATGAACGATCACTTTACCATGTTTCGCTGGCGCTCGGCGTAACGCTTCCAACCGGTGTGGCATCACTTCCAGTTATCGTCAGTGAACAGGAGTCGATGTTATACACACACAGACACTGAAGGGTGCCATGCCAATGATGTCATGAACGCCAGCGAGTACTAAGCTCTTGTGTTTAATGTTCCGATGCTCGCTGCACTTTGCTAACGATTTCCTTCTTGTTTCCCCTCTCATTTCATACGATTCCTGATGGATGTACTCGTGCCCGATTCGTGTGTGATTCCAGCATCCGTAAGTACACGCTTCGTCTGGCAATTTGTTTTAACAATGAAAGTCACCTTCAACCCATATCCTGTTGTCTTGTCAATCAAGCTTAAATAGACATTTGTCATGCTGCTGTTTTCAATCTTAAAAAAAAAATTGGTGGGAGGGGGAGGCGGGGGGGTGGTGGGGTGCAAAATGGCTTGTTGGTAAAGAATGTTAGAAGGGGAATTAATTCAACATGACCTGTTGGCATTGTCATGCACATTATTCCTGCTATTGCACTTTCCTGGTGGTTACTGGGAGGGATTTTACGAGTGCTGCAGGTGTGACCATTTGATTTACGACAGATCCCGTGAAAAATCTGTTGATTTATTTGTGCATGGGTAGATTTATTTACACTGGATGTGGCTTGTGTCCTGCAGCTCTCTGTGGTATGTTGGGTCAAAGTCTTTGATCATCGGAAGTCAAAGGCTTCAAATTTGATAGGATTCATCTGTCATCACAATATTGGGTACCGGGTATTTACAATGGGTTTGCTATGATGTGAATGTTGTCATGTTATGTTTGTCATTACATTTTAGTGATAGATTTAAGTTAGAATATTTGTACAATATATGGTATTACCTAATGCAATATTTGGATAATTATCACACTGCAAAATCATGAATAATAAAAAGTTATTCAACCTATCGTAGCCATTTTGTGTCATTGGAAAAACTATTTTATAACTAAAAAGTGTTTTATCATATGTATTTGAAGTTATTGAACTATCATTTGTGAACTTTTGTGGGTGTATTTGTTTCTAGATGTTTTTGATTTAATTTGTGGTATGTGGATGAAAGGTTACTAATGCAATGTAAAACAATACAGCACTCACTCACTTGTCACTTCATCTTAAGAGACTCAATATTATTTCGTTCATATCATGGCTTATTAGTTCAGGAAGAAACCTGCAATATCTTTTCATTAAGTGATGTTGGTACATATTTCATTCACGTGCAGCAAACAATTGCTAGAAGTGAAAGTACAAAACCTTAACACAAATGAAAGTAGTTTGCATTTATTAATCAAATAAAAATAGTGTTCATTGAAATCTGTGATTGTATGCCTTTAAATTAAAAATAGAAAAAAAAATGTTTTGGGAACATGTCACTGATAACGTCTGTAGCAAAATCTCAAATAGAACATAACAAGTTCACAGTGACCTAACTTGCTAATTTCCAATTCCAACAACACATGCTCTTTTAAAGTTAATTAATTCAGTGCACAGTAATTTTCCCCATATGCTGGCTTTCCCCTCTCCACTTAATGTCATCAATATACATTTACTAATTACACAATGCCACAGTTTCTTTCTCAATGCTGAAAGTATATTGCAAACCGATGTGTGACTCAACATTCAGTGTGCACGATTTTTGTAAGCACTTACCAATGAAACGCGACAGTGCTGGTTAGGTTACAAGTGAAAACCTGGGTATCATTTCTCAAAGCTCTCGTATCCGCTATGAAACCATAGTGCTCTCGTAAGTGCACGAGCGCCATGTTACAAGAGATTGCTATGAGAGTGCTTAATATGCTTATGGTCTCATAGTAGATTTGAGGGCGGTTAGAGAAACGATACCCTGATGATAGCCTTACTGACATATGCACTATTGGCAAAGGAATCTTGATAGACGGTACATCCTGAATGCGTTGGGACATGATAGTGATAAGACCTTCTCTCAGATTCTGTGTAGAACGGTTTGCAGTGTGACTCTTTGATGAAGGTGCAACTGTACTGATCTCTGTATGAAGGTGCAACTGTACTGATCTCTGTATGAAGGGTAGTTGTAAAGAGGTTGAGACCAGTGTTATGCCGGCGCTACACATGCAACCAAACCGTCGTGCAACTCGCTTTATGCAGACTGCCGACCATCGGCATAAAAGTGAAACATTGTGGTTGCATGTGTAGCATAGGTCGTCGGGCTAAAAAACCTAACTACGACTAGTCGTGGATGTAACCACGACGAGTCTGCACATATTAAAAAAATCGAATCTGCGCAGACTGTTTAGCGATGACGGTTTTGTCTGTTTTGTCCCAGTTACACGTGTAGCCCACAACATAGTCTCTCCTATTGACAGTCTACCCACAACACAGATGCGACGAAACCGTCGGGATACCGAGCAGCCAATCACAATTCACCAAGTGCAGATAACTCTAATAAAATGTCGCAAAGAAAGATAACTCAGGCTCACTACACATGCGCATGCAGTTCAACGCCGACGAGTTTATCACAACAGCTACACACAGTTGCATATGTAGCAGGTCAGAGTCGGCATAACGCGCGTCGGCGCTTCCACGTCGGACGACCGTTTAGTTGCATGTGTAGCAGTAACTTTTCGTTATCACAATGATTCAGTTGCATGTGTAGGGCCAGCATTAGAAACTTTAGAGATATGGCCACTGGCCAACCGGGCCAGTAATTTTTATTTCTACTGGCCCTGTTCAAAATCAGCTGGCCCAGAAGCTAACCAAATGTCATTATCACTTAAAATGTTGCTGACCCAGACGGACCCTCAAGTTTGCAAGACAGCTGGCGGTAATTTCGAACACTGGTTGCGAAGTACATTGCACTCATTTGGTATTTTGCTGAATATCTGGTCAAGTGTTAATTCCATGGTACAGGGTGTATTTACATGAATTGTGTAATAGTGATATGTGTATTTTCCACACCTGAAATATCCGATCATAGAATAACATTTAAAATATTTAACCCTCTCCATGCTCGATTAGGCACAGGCATCACTCTTAGGGCATCTCTGGTTACTTCCAGAATCGAGAGAGTATTAACTAAAAAGAACCAATTGATAATATTTATCTTGATGTTGATAACAAAAACATACCGTTTTAATTTTTTGGTTTACCTTTACAATTATACACATTGTTTCTTTCAATTATTATTTTTAGCACGTTTAACAATTATTTATTATTGTATTGGAAATAATAACATGTTACATTTAAATTGTATTTTAAAGGTAAAAACTAGAGAAGAGAAAACAAAGTACTACAAACTAGTAGATAATTACTGATGTAGGTTAAAAAGAAAATCTCTGAAGGTTTAGTTGGCTGTTTTTTGTTAATTTGTTTTTATGATTTCTTTTACTAGACAATCCATGCATAATGACTAATAATTGGGTTTAAAATGTCTGCAGTTTGAATTTGCTAGTAGTAGTATCACTTAACACTATATTATTATTATTACAATTCAGGGCTCGAAAGTAAGGATTGTCCGCCTGTCCGGGACAGGTATGATCCACAGGCGGACATGTGAATTAGCTCAGATTAACAAGCGTTTTACCTAGTTACAATGTCCGATAGGGCACAGGGACAGGTGCCTCATAAAGTTCATGTAGAGCCCTGCAATTCATGATTTGTATCACTAAAAATCCAGCAGTAGATAATAAGCTTAATGATTGATAATTGGTTTTAATATTTCTGAAGTTTTAGCTGCCTAGTCCTCCTTTACAATTCATAGTCTGGCCACCATGTCATCAACATCACTAAGATGGTCTGTAGTCAGTAGTGTAGATTTTATTTGTTAGTGACCTCTAGTGTTTGACCCATCTTATCTTCTTCACCCTCATCATCCACCCAGTCCCCTCTTATTCCCTCCCCCCATCACCAGACTGTCACACTTCCAGGTGATGAATCTGCTGATTAAATAAACACTCCATGTGTGTGAGTTGAGCCATAGTGACCTGTCCACACAAAAGTAATGGGCCATCTGTCCCGGTGTGACTGTGACACTGAAATTGCCGATACTACAAGCCTGCAAAATAACCTATCATTAACAAGTACAAGTGGTTCAACTTCACTTCCTGTAAAGACTGGACCTAGGGTATATATATATCCAAAATCTTGCTACCTCTGACCCCCACCAAAACTCCATCCTCCTCCAAAACTCTCTCCCCTCCAGTCCCCTGAAGCCTTGCTGTGCATATATTGATGTTACCAGTGATTACTCTGTGAGTAAATTCCCTGTGCTATCTGTTCTGCTGTAAACAGTGCCAGCTCTTTGTGAGGGAACCCCCACCCCCACTATCCTCCTCCCCCTCCCCCTGTGTGTTCTCCTGGCCCTGCCACATGTGCTGGCTTTACTGTGCTGCCTGTAGAAAGGATTGAATTACCCATCTAGAAGAGAGAGAGGAGAACTTGTGTGTGTGCACTGTGAGTTGGCTTGGCTTAGTTTCAGACCATCCAGTGCTTGTGTGTAGTAGTGCCTACAGTTCATTCCTTCCTTTCCTGCGTGGTCTCGATTACTCAAGAGAGCTAGCCTCTCAGTGAAACGAAACTTGCCTGTGCCTTTTGTCGAGAGAGAGAGGGAGCGGTTCATGTCCGACTCTGGGATGCAGTCTTCAGGCTTATCCCCTGCTAGAGGACCGGCTCCACCCCTGCCGGACAAACCCCCATCCGTGGCGGAACGGGCCAGACTGCTCAGGAACAGTTTTCGGAAGGACGAAGGGGAGAAGCCTCAGTCGTCCACGCCACAGCATCTTCCCCTGGACAACAAATCCTCCTCCGCTGCCGTGGTGCCTCCTGCGACCGACAGGAGTCCCGGGTCGGCCGCAAATGGAGAGAGGTCCCCTTCACCGAGTCACGGATCCGGTGGGGGTGGTGGTGGTAGTCTAGGGGTGTCGGGAGGAGGGGTGACGAGATTCGCCACACAGATGGATAAGCCTGTTGGGGTGCTTCATCAGGATAGCAACAAAGAAGCCAGTCTCAAAACTAACGGAACTAACCAAGTGCCTGTATGTATAGCCTTTCCCTTTATCCCCTCGCCATCTCTCACCCATGTCATATTTATTTGATTTCAATGGACAGAGACAGACAGAGAGAGGGGTCAGTTTTATCGGTATATTTTCTCACATATTGCCATTTAATGTGGGTCATTTTGCATGCAAGGGACCACGATTATTTTCTTTGTGTCTGCTGGTTTCTGTGATCGTCGCGGAAGCATGGGTTTTTAAAGTCAATATTCGTCCAGGCTGGTAGTAGCGTACTCTCCCTTTGTTGTTATCTTGAATGAAGCAGGAGCCGGGCGTGCGTACACCTCAGTGATTCATTGGTAAGGTCAAGGTCGAGTGGGCTGGGCTGGGCAGGCCAGGGGCTGCTAGTGTGGACGGTTAAAAGGAAGTCTAGTGGTGGTGGATGGAAGGCGAATTATAACATATCCAGTAGAATCCATTTGAATATGGTAAGCATTGACGAGGTGTTGACAGTCGAAGGATGGGTGGGTGAGGATTGGGGGATATGGGTGATAATTGAGGGTGGGGTAGGTGTGTGGAGGTGGGGGTATGTGTGGTGAGGAGTGGGGGAGGATGGACCTGATTGGGGGATGAGTAGTGGAGTTATTGATCGATGGATACAGAGGTTTGATGAACGTTGACAAGTGAGCTCTTGCATCTTTGTGAATATCTTGAATGCGAAAAGAGGGCATTATTACACTGGCTATCAAGGCATTTGGTCGAGAGATGTCCCATGCATTCGGTCTATTTTGAGGCGAGGCACATTTCATCTCGTGTTCACTATAGTCATTGTAGACTAATAGTCGTAGTAGTATACTTAGTGTTAAAACCCAGCACAACCGACTGAACTGTGATTCATCAGGTTGATGGGTCCTCATGCGGGCATTCCATACATTGCTGGACTTTGTTGTCATGCTTAATCAATCAATCAAGATTACTTTTTGTAATTATGAAACATTCATATGATTATTATAGTGATCTGGTATATTGACTAATCGCAAATGGGTGAAAGATTCCTGTAGCAACTCCATTATCACTCACACAGTATATCAACATCAAGGCAATTATATGTATTAATTTATAATTAAAATGATTTTGAACGTGTCTCCTGTACGGAATATCTAAGAACATCTACATGTATGTATTTCATTGTCGATTATGTGTGGAAGACATCTGCTGTGACATAAAACAACAACTCACTTACCCACTCTATATCAAAAACATATTACATAATCATAATAATAATAAACATGACTAATGTACAGGGACAGAAACTTACCTTAACTTATATTAATTATATCAAGAAATATTTACACAAAACAAAACTTACCTTTAAAATTTATATTAATGATATCAAGAAATATTTAAAAAAAAAAACCATGAATTTCCACTACCCCTTACCATACCTTTAGCATTTGGGGATATGGCCTGTGTTAATTTCCATCCCCTCAAGTACATTTGTACCTAATTCTATTACATGGTTATTGTTTGGAGGAAAACATAATTGCTAAAACACATTTCTGTGAAAGTTTTTTTCGTTGTTTAAACTTACACACGCTGACCGCTGAAAACGAATTACAAACAGAAAGCTGTAAGGCGACAAACATCGGGTCGGGGTCTAATTTTAACAATCAAATAATCCGCACAGGGCCAGGAAAATCTTCTTGCATCGAGTCCAGCATGAACTTATGTGCTGCTCCAGTGGTTTACGAACTTACAAATGTTTACACGAGCTCGCCACGGCGGACAATGTACCACGTGCGTCCACATTCCGCGAATGCTCCCAACCTTGGCGATGAATGGAATATGTCAAAGAAATTATCTACGGTGTAGGTATAATTGATATTAGTCTTTTCTCAGGTCAAGCAGGGGTCATCTACTTTTGCTCGTACACTGACTTACATATTCTTTAGGGCGATTAGATGCAATGTGGGTATTGCCGGCGGTCCGGGACATCTTGTAGACATCTGTGTTTGTAGTGACAGGAGTAGAGAAGTCGGAGGAACCAGCATATTGTTTGCATTAATATTTGTGGGAATTATGGATGTGAAGTCGGGATTGTCTGTGCAACTTGAATCGACTCGTTTGACCACTGGCGATGCTGGTGAAACGAATCGTATTATTTCTGGAGTTCGTGTCGGAAGCTATCGGGATGACGTCTTGGAAGAGGTATATGAAGTTCCACCGATACTCAGCATGTATTTTTACCACAATCAACTTGTGTTCATGATCTACTGTATTCTCAATCTGTGCTCTATTCGCTAATGTGCATTCCATATATGTTTTACTTTTACTGTTATGATTATTAGTACATTAATGTTATTGTTCAGGGCTCGACATTAACTTTTTGAGGCACCTGTCCTTGTGCCGTATCGGACATGTAATTGTAGGTAAAAGGCTTGTTAATCTGGAATAATTCATATGTCCACCTGTGAATTGTACCTGTCCCGGAGAGGCAGACAATCCTTACTTTTACCTTACTGTTAATTTCTTTTACCATTCTATAAATGCCATTTTCAATGTTTAGTAAAATATAAAAGAAAAATTTCACTTATATCAATGAATGTTGGTTTAGGGCAGGAAAGAACCTGCAATGTCAGTAGCACTGATTGTTGCAGTAAACCTGCGAGCCACGAAACCAGATACAAAAGTATTTTAAATAATATTTAATAAAGGAGTTTTTGCCTCCATATTACTGTATAACAAGGCTATTTTTGGTATTGTGTATCATTGTATAAATATTTGTTAGTGAAGTAAACATGGTAATGACTGTACTAGCATGTCCCTGAGGCTGGTATATTTATAGTACAAGGTATGTTAACCATCTGCTTGCTGGAGGCAATCAGAGATGCCCTGAAGTTACTGTGATTAGTCTAACAGCAGGGATGAAATGCAGAATGTGTCCACATTAATTTTTTTTAAAACTGTTTTGACCAGTGTTCAAGGCATACAATCACATATTTCAATAAGCGTGTAGCACTATATTTGAGTAATAAATACTAATTACATTCATTTGTGATACTTTTCATCAATGTTTTGTCGCCAAAATACCTTGCATTGATCCACATTTGGAGAGGAGGAGGTGGCAAATTTCGATCTAGGAGTTGAAATGTTACAAAGGAAAGATAATTATAGCTACGTTGCTTTTATTCATATAAAATATCGAGTGTTGGGGAATGAGTGCATCAGTAAATTAACAACTATTGGGGACAAGTCAAATGTAAGTAGTCTCTGATAAAAATTTGTTTGTCCGTTATATAGGTCAACTGTCTGTGATTGTACACTTTTTAGAGATTATAAACTGGAACAGAGACTTAAAGCATACGTTTAATCAATCAATCAATCAGTCAATCGATCAACCAGCTCAAAGTTTTGTTCACAAATCCACCCATGATATTTGAGCTTGCACACTGACATTTTTTAATGATCTTGGTGGCCAGATTGTTACCATGGCTTTATCAGTTTTAATAGAGCTGTTAATAATCATTAGTCGTGCATGATAAGTGTCCAGTTAACACAATGGACATTAACGAAAGTTGTAAAGACTTTTACGAGGTAGACGAGGGCTACTTGTACTTGTGTGTGGTGAATCCTATGACACCAATGACCTAGAGTAGACATGGTAGAGGTGTTAGTCGGCCAGTCTGACAGTCCTCATGCTGTGAGCTAGTACTCTGCTAGCTGTTTTGTTGGAACTAATTTATTGATGAGTCTTTTCACTTCTGTGTGTGGCTGCTGAGAATTTTTTTCCTGCACTGTGTGTGTGCATGTGTGTGTGTGTGTGTATGTGTGCAATGACGATCTTAAAACCAACAGATGTGTAGTATTATTAGTATTCATGCTTAAAATACAGCCGCCATTTTAGTTGTCCATTGGAAATCTGTCGATTATTTCTCACGAATCCAGTTTTCTGTTTATTATCATTTTATGCACATGTGTGCTTTTCTTATTTTATTGTGTTCAATGTTCAACTTTATAATGTCAACTAGCTCTATGGATCACAACAACTGACAATATATGCATGTTTCCGACCATTGCAGAATTTTATGTAACCAACAAATTCTAAATAATGTCTTGTCAATTTTATCAGGCAGACATATTGATAACAATACTTAAACAGTAACATTAATAATAATAACAATAATAATAATAATAATATGGAACAGTGTGTTCACATGCAAAAATTGAATAATGATAATAATACTAAATAATAATACAATAAACCCCAATAATAATAATTAATAAAATAATAATAATAATATTTGAAAAAATATAAATTAATGTGTGTTATTAAAATAATAACATTCTTGAAAACATTACAGCTTGAACTTTCTTTTACCTTGAATTTACCCCTCTGGTGAATGAGTTGTTTGATACAGACATGAAATGTCATTCTGTTGTCAGTATTGACATTACACCAGGTTTGATAGGCGGGTCGGTGACACACATGGTCGCACATGTCAGTTGGCCTACTCTATTGTGGGAAGTTTTGGTATGCTGCATCCAGGAAACTTGCTGGTAACACCCCCTCTCTCTCTTGAGAATACCAACATTAACTTGTCTCCACCTTGGTTTCCGGCTAAAAGTAACCAACTCTTAATTTTGTCGTCTTAATTTGCAGATGAATGCGACGAAAAGAGAAGCGTTTTTCCGGGGAGGAACGGGTGACGGACCCACGACAAAGTTCGATCCCGGAGCAAGGCTCGGATACGATCGGGAACGAGTGAAGGATAAGGAGTTCTCATCGCGGGAATCGGACTCGGACAAGGAGCGGGAGCGAGAGAAGAAATACGGAGACACTCACAGAGAATTGGAAGGATACGTAGGATTCGCCAACCTCCCTAATCAGGTGTATAGGAAGTCTGTCAAGCGGGGATTCGAGTTCACACTAATGGTTGTGGGTAAGTCGGTGTCTACGTGTCCATGTATGTTGTAGCCTTGTCACAATATAAGTGCCTTTTTCCTGTCTTACGTTTGTGTTGAAAGAGGACGTGTTCCAAGTCTTGAATTGGGATGTTTCTCAAGTTGCATGCTTGAAGTAGGAATATGGCTGATAAGGTGTTTTGATCGGGCACTGCATTCCTCTTACACATTGGACCAACATGTAAATACTGTATCTAAAATCTCGAAGCTTTCAGGATAATGTAGTAATTGCTAACAGCTTCTTCAGCTTTGTCTATGCGGACGTGATATCTAGCTAGCCTGGGATGTATTAACCTGCCAGACTAAAGTCACATGGTTATTTCTGTTCAGGTTTATATAGATGTAATCTGTTTTACAGACCTTAGTCTCATCCAAAAATACCTGTTGAAGAGATCTGCAATGAGCAGTTAAGCAAGCAAGTCTAGATTTAATCTAACATCTGACTCCATTCATGTTTATTTTAAATATCAATCTATAGTGTTTGTGCAATGTGTATTGCCTTGGAATCATAAGTTATATTACTATTGTTAGTACACAAGTAGTAGTTCTTTTAACTTTCCAGAGACTAATACTACTAATAATATTAATATACTTTCTGATTCCAAGATGATACAGTTTCTACAGTGTAGGATCTGAACAGTGATACTAGTGTATGGACTGTGACATTAGGGTCTGGATAAAGAATTAAGGTCTGAACAGTACCAATAGGTCTGGGTGTCCTTCCATGAAACTCGTATCTACTAAGAGACTGGTAGCACTCTATTTGCCGATAGCTAATACACTGCTAAGAGAGCGCTACCAGTCTCTTAGTAGATAAGAGAGCTTCGTGAAAGGATACCGAGATATACATATATTCGTCGAATCCTTCGAATAAAGGTAATAAGATAGGGCAAAACTTCATCAAAAGGAACAATTAGCTGAGAATCTATCGCAGCGTTCATTAACCGTAATACCGAGATATACAAGACCTCTCCTATACATATATTCGTCGAATCCTTCGAATAAAGGTAATAAGATAGGGCAAAACTTCATCAAAAGGAACAATTAGTTGAGAATCCATCGCAGCGTTCATAGAGTGTGCCAATGATGGAATGTTTTTAGACCTTACTTTATCGATTGAGGACATTAACCTGAGATAAAACAATTGCTCATCTTGTTTACGTTGCCATGCCTGAAGTCGAATTCCATGTCTATAAAATAGGAAGTTGTCTGTTGTACAGAAGTGGTATTAATGCAATGTTATTAATAATGATGATAATCATTACGATAACGATCGTGCTTCTGTATGCTTTCTGTTACATTATAGTCACATGGATCCAGTAGAGACACGTCTGAATTGTCAAAAGCAGTCAACATATACACTGTAATGTGTTTTTTAATAGACTTAAAGTCATAATATCACAGATATTTACGTTTGTTTTTAACTAGTTTTTAGCTACAACAGCAAAGTACATTCACTTGACAAACATAAAACCATGTTTGCACTTCCAAAAACTTGTCCACCAATATATGGTATATGGTAAATGGTAGACTGAATAATAATAATAAAATAGTATACCATCTATCTATATATGAATGAATGTTACGAAACATTAATTATCTTGTCTTTGATGCATCAACTGATCTATGAAGGAACCATAGCTGTGACATTACATTTCAGTCGTACCACTTTGAATTATGTTATGAAGCAAAATAAAATACGATCACATTCAGGTTGTCAAAATACACTGGGTTCAATCTATCGTGGGGTTGCAGTGGAATTGTGAGTACCATACAGCGGTGGAAAGGACTTTGGAAGTACAAACATGAGTGTATGTATGTCAAGTGAATATACTTTGCACTTGCATCTAAGAACAAGTCCAAACTGACGATAAATATATGTGACTGTAGCTGGGGTGCGTTCAAGATCCAATAAGCATTGATAAACAATAAAATACAATACGCTACTTGTCTTGGATGAACGGGTTTGTAGGAAATATTATCAGAAAATCAGTATGCGCATGCGTTCAGTCCATTCGCTTCATGGTTTAGGTTTTCATACATAACACTACTGGGTCCAGACTGGCTTCTTTTGCAATTTACATTGCATACGTATTGATATGTATTGGATCTTGAACACACCCCAGATGACCAGGCAGACCCATTTACAACACAGGCATCATGCTACGAAACAGGATATCGTTTCTCGAAGTTCTCTTATCTTCTAAGAGACACCAAAGCGCTCTCGTAAGTGTGCCATCGCCATGTGTTAGAGATCGCTCTGAGAGTGTTTATTGTCTCGTAGTAGATAAGAGAGATTCGATAAACGATGCCCAGTTCTGTTTTGTTCTCAGTTCACAAAGAGTTAAACGTGATAATATCGTGCTAAAAGGATATTTAAATTTCAAAATACGACAACGTAGCAGAGCCTAACGGATTTCGATCTGTCTAATAATTGTAGCTGAATGTATGACCTCATCTACTAAGTAGATACATGTTTCGTTAAGCTCAATGTAATGCATTACTCTCAATAGTTGCTAGCAGCAGTCAATTGGCATTGTCTTCTATAATTAATGGTTATGGATTGGGAAAACATCACTGTATTATATCACTGGCAATAAATCCGTTTACTCTGTCGTTACCGGGGCAACCGAGAGTTTCGACAAATACACTTATAAAATAGGTAAGCAATATATGCATGCATACAGTTTGCTTATCTAAACCTAGCCACGTGAAGCTGAATGTATGTATAGTAAGCGATGCACTACAGTTATCATCCTTGGTCTGTCAGTACCAGCCGGTGCTCGCAGGTTTACTGCAACATTCAGCGCTACGGATGTTGCGGGTTTCCTCCTGCACTAAAAACTGACAAGTCGTGATGTTAGTGAAAGATTCTAGAAAGCGACTAAAAACCCCATTACAAAAAAAAAGAGTAAGCGATTTTAATGTAACATTCTTTCAAAAATAAATCAAACCCTACGCAACAAACGATCCAATAAAACAAATATCGAGTTGCGGTTTAGAAATACTAAGTAAACCTTACGCGTTAATGTAATTGGTTATTGGTGTTTGACTTCACTGTGTCTACTGTAAGAGGTGTGTCTTCGCATTCGACCTTCGCAGAAAAGCTGTTTTTTTTCTACTGCGTGGCGGCATAGAGACGCATACCTACCAACACGTCACAATACAGTCAATAAAAACGCTATCCAATGGATAATTAAAGATGTGTAAAGCCAATTAACCCTCTCCCTGCTGGATTACGCACACGTGCTACTGTACACTGCTGTTTAGGGCATCTCATTTTGCCTGCAGCATGAAGAGGGTTAAACGGGTCTCATATTGCAGAGAGGCAGGAGACTGAGTGTTTTTGTATTGTTTCTTGCTTGGAGGTAATTATTACAAGCCGTTTTCACGATATATGCACAGCGATATGGCTGGCAATGCTTCGTTTGGAGTAATTATTTCGGTCAATAATTAATTACAGGACGCAGAGGGTCAATTAGAGCAGGCCTAGGTTATTTGCAGGAGACTTTCTCCGTGAACCAAGAGGACCTAATTAAAAGCCACTTATATACATGAGCCGTAGTTTAGATTTATCGAAATACTGGCATACTTCAATCATCAAAATAGATATATAGATAATAGATATAATATGCATGCCTTTCAGCTATATTATTTACAAACAACATTGTTAAAATATTATAAGGTAAACTTACTGCAATTGCCACTGTTGTGTGGATTTCAGCGTTATATAAATGTCATTATTATTATTATTATTGTGGGGGGTTTTTCAATTATTTTCTACTGTTTGTTTATTCTATTGGGGTTTTGTATCGCTTTCTATAATCTTTCACTAATACCACAGCTTATAAGCTTAGGCATAGATTATAAGGGACTGGATAGCCAACTCCTGTGTTGTTGTTCTCAGTGTTGCGCCAAATGAGACTCGGGCCGTCCGTCGGTTTCCGTTTGAACTTTGCTGCACTATGACGATACATGACACTGATATTGGGATGTCGATCTTCAATAAATGTATATGGATAAAGTATGTAATGCGTACACACTGTTTTCTTACCGTAACATCCCACATACAAGTGTCCATAAAACAGTCCAACATCTGCAGTCTGGAAACTCACAAATATAAAAATTCTCCTAGCTTTTTTGGTGTACACAGTAACCGGAAGCAAGTGACCGTGCAAACTGCAGTCGTCTTGAATGTCTAAATTTTAAAGGTAGACACCTCAGACGAATGGATCCAAGTTGTAATAATTTCTGATGCAAATATAAAGCTGGCAAGCTTTTAGAATACCAAGCATATTATCCACAGTATATGAAGTGCTTTCAAAATTTCAACCAATCCCTGGCTTGCTCCATCGACTGTACGTTCCACTGCTGTCGCGACGCTTTCGATTAATTGGTAGAGTATTACCTTTACATAATAATTATATAAACGTATCGCGGTTCCAACAGACCTATTTGTTTATAGTGCGTACGGACAACGGTAGTGAATGCGTGGGAAAGATGTCACGCGCATCAGTTAGAATAGAGGTTGGGGTAAGAGTAGGTTGGTCCAATCTTAGGTCAACTGATTTGCTAAGAAATGAATAGAGTTTGGTAAATTTCACTTCATTTATGTAATAAATAGAACATTCAAGCTTTTTTCTCGAATACCATGTTTATCTCATCTCGTGAAGTGGGAGAATCGATATTTCCACGAGTGGAAAAATCGACTCCCACTCCACGAGATGAGATGAACATGGTATTCGAGAATAAAGCTTGAATATACTCTATATACGTATTAAAATATTACGTTTTTGTATCACAACGTGTGGTTTTGAAAAATAAATCTGTCTATCTGTAACTATATATTATCGGTAATAATAAAACGTGAAAGAAAAAAACGTATACAAATTGAATTTACATCAATGCATTAAATTATTATTATTAACTAAGTATTTATCGTACAGAAAACGTAGAAAATGCAGTTGGACGATATGGTGTATTTGTAAGAACTGCACACTCGAGATCGTGTTTTAGTTACTGATAAACCGCGGTTTCATTTGAATATGTTAATATTAGTGTTACTAACCTTTTGTACTAACGGTGAACCACATGCAAAATCAAAGTCGTAATAACTTTGAGCAACACATGTTATTAACACACATGAATTATATATTATATTCTTAATTGACTTTCTCTGTATTTGGTATTCATTGTCCCTTCCTGTGGATTTGTGCAGGTGGAAACAATAATTACTGTGGTTACTTGTTGCTTGTATTTAATCTTAAACTTTACAGTCGACAAAAATGCAGCGTACTATTTACCTTTGAAATGAGTATATACTAGCATTGAAATACATAAAATAACAATGAAACTTTGTCGAACGAAAATTAATTAATATTTGCTATTATGAGATTCTGGGTTTCTTTGACATAAACAAACTTTGATCAACCATCTTTGTTTAGGATTTTCCATCATCATCATGAATTGATAATCATAATTTATTTCTGCGCTATTAGTATTGTTATATAATGTATAACCTTCTCCCTCCTGGATGAATCAGTATTCAATCTACAGTGCATCTACATTGCCTCAAGCTGGTAAAACGTCAATTTTGCTTCGAATCATGATCATTGCTTGAACGAAATATATCATTCTTCAATCAGAGGTTATGACAATATATTCAGTCAACAATAGTGAGAACCAATGCCCTTGTTTGTATTAAGCAATTACCCGAGCTTTCAACCTGTCGAGCTTCATCTCCCAAATCACATTTCTCTGTAAGCCATAAATATCCTGAAATTGATCCCCTTTTTGTCATTACGTGTGACATCTTAGGACAAAAAGTCAATTAGTATACTTTCCTCTATTGACTATGTTCATTAGCTAGGGTGCGGTTTGTTCTATTCTGTGTATATGGTACCGTGTACATGAATCGTTAAAGGATTTTCTGTAATATCAGTGATCGAGGGCTACGGAGTGGTTTGTTTGGCGTGTCAGTTTATGTTGCGTTTTGGCGAAGCGCTTGTGCCACGGCAGCGCCATTAAGCTCACCGTGTGGTATATATCTCCCGACGGTGGCATTTAAAAAAAATGTCTTCTCAGAACGTTACGAACATCCCGTGTGCGTCCAACACCCCGTGTCTGATCAACTTCATCATAATACCTACGGTGATCTTCTTTCTAGGTGCGGTGATCTTTTCCGGAAATGTTCTAACGTTGACGGCGTTATGGAAAACCACCGCTTTGCAAACCGTGGCCAACATCAACATAGCATCTCTAGCATGCGCTGACCTTCTCATGGCAGCGTTCTGTTTTGCGCGTGCTTTCATGTCGATGCAATGGAGCTTCGCAGCCAGTGTCAGGAGCAAGGAACTGTGTCTCTTTCTGATTGCTGTAGCCACCGTCAGCCAGTGTTCGTCAAACTTCAGCATTGCCTCCACGGCCATCGACAGATTCATCTACATCGTATACCCGTTCAAATACGACGCCTACGTCACGAAGAAGTCCACGACGATCATGATCGCCACCACCTGGGTCATCTCCGTCGCGTTTGGCTTCGGAGTGATCCACTTCAACAACTTCGATGAGTACGGCATATGCTCCTTCTTTCACATCATGCACAGCACCTACGAAATCACGTCTCAAACGGCGCCGTTCTTCTTGACGTTTCTCGTAAACGTGTTCGCGTACACGAAAATAATATCAGTCGCTCTGCATCAACAGAAGGCGGTGGCGGCGTGCGACAACACCGGAAGGTCGACGCTGAAGCAGTCTATGAAGGGCATCCGGTTGTTGCTTCTGGTGTGCGGGCTCTACTTGTGCTGCTGGATGCCGTTCCACGTTCACGTGTGCATTACGACGTCAACCGGTGTCTTTCCCGCGTACTTCGTGTTGCTCTTTCTAGCGGGCGTTCTGAATTCCGCCATGAACTTTGTTATCTACACGTTAATGAACAAGGATTTCCGGCGCGCGTTCAAGCGCATTCTCACCTGCAGGTCTGTTTCCGGTGGCGGAGATTAACCATAACAATACCGGACCTCCATATTCCAGACAGTGTACATATATGTACGTACGTTTTGTATAATGATGTCGTCGTGTCTTTTGACGTATACTTATTCCTGTATATTATAATTCATAACATTTTAACGAACATAGAACTAACGAATTTAACCAATTGTTCTTCGACGTTAAAATTCACTTGTACATAGTCCTCAAACTATTGTCTTTCATGCACAATCAGGCCCCGATATTACGAAACATATTTTAGTACAATTTCATGCAGCTCAAAGCGTACAAAGCCGCATATAAAATGTGAACTTGATCATAAAATCGTACTCAATATGTTTCGTAATCTTGGGACCTAAACTGTATTGCTTAGGTATGCTACTAGGCGCTATCATTGAAACGTTGAGTTACATATGTAACGCCTATGTGGTTTCTCAAATAAAATTAGCCACTTTCTTTGCCAATTGTGGTTAAGTGTTATTTTCATTCTGAGTATTGCAAAAAAAAATATAGGTTTTCGTATTCAATATTAGGTAGCAGTAGATAATTTTGAATATTGGTATATACTGAATATGCCAATATTCAAAATGATCTACTGCTACCTAATATTGAATACGAAAACCTATAAAAAAAAATATCGTGTATACTATTATAATTGCTTATACCGCCACATCCTCGCACTTATTCCGCTTCAAAAAGCTGTGTTCTCACTGGCACTTTAAAGCGGACTGAGGCCGCTCTAAGGAGTTAGCTCGCATTAACCGTTCACACTTAAAAGTTTTTAAAGCGATCTCAATCCGGCTTAACGAGTCCCTATATACCTACGGTCTCAGGCCGATCCAGCCAGGCCATATGCGTAAACTAGATGTCTAATGTTTATTGAACAGAAATGAGTGTGATAT
>JAUTBQ010181030.1:0-11000 GCA_032361185.1 Lepetodrilus ovalis
TCTCTCTCTCTCTCTCTCTCTCTCTCTCTCTCTCTCTCTCTCTCTCTCTCTCTCTCTCTCTCTCTCTCTCCCCTATCCCTTTCCCTCACTCTCGTAGGCTGCCTTTCATTATCATCAATCTTGGTGTTAATAATAATACAATATTAAGTGACTTTCGTTATGAACGTGTTGAAGATGAATTAGCGGAGGACCTTACGGATCCTTTCTAAATGGATGTATCCGCCTCCTACATGATATCTACACTAATAGCTGGATTACAAAGGCCCATCACAAGCTTACTACCACAGATGTTCTGCCAATAGGGCAGATAATGAACATATCCAGGAATAATCATATCTGATTGTCGGTAAATTGTCGCACAGATGTAGGAAGCTATGCGTTTAGTTTCGTTTACGAAGTCCATTCCTTTTATAATTCTACAAAGGCAGCTGCGTCCTCAGTCTAGAATAGCTACCTAAGAATGAAAAACATATAAATATAATATTCTATTTCTGTCTATCTCTCCCTAGGCAACGGGAAGTTCCTTTTTCGTTTTTGCTTATTCAAACATTTTCTACCTGTCTCTCTGCCTCTATTTGTCCCCATCCCCATGTGTGTGTGTGTGTGTGTGTGTGTGTGTGCGCGCGCGCGCGTGTGTGTGTATGTGTGTTGTGTTGCGTTGCGATTCATGCGGGTGTAGGTATGCATATTTTGGGCATTTCAATCGGTTACAACCAGCTCTGACAAGGCGCACTTACGTTAGACCTGGTGACACGACACCAATGGCTTGACATAATCACCATCATACATACAGATGGCGCCAATGTCCAAAGTGTCGCTGTGAATTCACTATGCACAGTGGAACTATTATCCGATAGGCAGAGTTTGACGGAATGGCTTGTTGATCATCAAGAATCAGACTCTAGTATTGAGACGGGACAGATCGGATTACAACAGACTTCGTGTAAGGTAATGAAACTACTAAGTACATTTACGTGTCGTAGGTGATTATCCACGTACAGATGCGTGAGTACTTCTCGTATGCTTAACGTCCAGACACATATACTTAATTAAGCATAATTGGATCGTGGATTGAAACTTGATTTCTCAGGTATGCCACTAATTTGCATGATCATTAACCCTCAGTAACCGATCACGAGTTGTTGTTTTTTTATTGTCAAATGTGAACTTCAGAGCTGTGTGGCATTTACTTATATGGGTTTTTTTCACCACTGGAAAACAACTTTGAGCAATTATGTCCAATACGTGGCATGATCGCACAGCGGCCCAGTATCGACGGAACAGTCAAGTGCTTCATCATGCATGGTGAGTGTTCTCTGGGGGCAAAACCTGCCATGTTGATCTTGTCGTTCATTTCGGCGTTAATTACGTGTAATCGGTGCTAGTGACGGTGGATATTGGCATGTCTGGGTGTTGACTAACGCGTAACATGTTCTCCTCGATGCGTGATCGATGGCCACTTTGATTGAACATACGTTTTGCGAACAGGTGAAGAACGTGAACTAATTGACGGACGGATGCTAGAGGGTCATTTGAGCAATGGGCGCTACACTTGGCCGGTCCACCTGTCATGATCACTGCTCAAACGTCCCGGTGAACGTTGCGCAATTTTGATAAATGAGTCGGTGTGTTATGCTTTCCATAAACAACACAGTTGACAGATTTACGGCATTGTTGTTCGCTGTAGTAATTCCCATTACGTTCTGGAATGAAATAATGGTAATTTCAGAAGTTCAACGAAGCAGCGATGACGAATAAGTGCTGTTTCAGATTCGAAATTACTTGACATTATTATTTACGCATAAAGTATTGATTTTCAACAAACAAAAACAAAACGACAATCAGTTTTGACGAGGTTATTATTGTATGAAGAGTAGCAAACACAAGGTCTTATTAATTATACCTCTATCTACCGTCTTGTCTGAGGTTTAGGATGGTTACGGGTATATATTATTGATCAGTTAGTTTTATATCAAATTAGATATACATGTATATGCCCTGCTGTTGATCGATCAAACAAAATATACATTTATAAAGTAACGGTATCCTGTCATAGCTTACGATATTGGTGGTGATGATGATGATGATGATATGTTGATGATAAGGATGAGAATGATGATAGTGCTGAATATTAGAATTATTCACTACCCCTTTTTGTTAAGATAATGTTGTTTCATCTTCAATAATTAGTTTTCCTCCAAGGAATCGCCAATCACGATGGATCTACAACGTAAATATGATCAATTGTTCCACTGTCTTGCAATATTGATGTTTATGTACATGTCATGTTCGACTATATATAACTAAGTCCTACTACGCCAAGCTTGCAGTTGAGATGGTATCCGGACTTTTAATGTCTAGGCGATCTAAGGACAAATCCATATCAATTCATTATTCTTCTTATCAAACTGCAAACACGCTGATTGCTATCGATGAAGCTTCGCCAGTCGCATGTAGAGCTCGCCTGCGGGCTTCTGAGGTGTCCCTCGGATACTTTCTCTCAGTATGGATTCCCTGCGCTAGCTCGCTGGATACATTCCGACATTCAACTCCAGAACACGGGTCTGGCCACCTTGTAGCGGTGCCACCATCGTATGGAAGCTGATCGAAGCGCTAATTGAAAGGTGATACGTTCCATTAATTCTGAGTAGTTGATCCACTGCTAGTTCCAGGGATAACCGATGTCCATGCAAAGACAAATAATTCATCGACGGCAAACACACTTACAAATGATACTTGTTGCCGTTTTGACTTCGAGTGTTATTATAGTTGTTAAAATGTATTGAGGTGAAGAGGTATGGTTGCATGACTGTGCATTTTGTGTTTTTAGTTCTGAATATTTTGATGGTTTTACGGAAGAGTGCATATCGGGTTATTGCGTTGTTAGTTGGGGTTACGTGACAATGTGTCGATTGTTTCTTGGGAATATCTCTCTTTTAATTATCTTGTCCTCTCTCCCACTCATTTTTCTCACTATCTCCTTTACGTTCTGTATTTCTTCTATCCATCCATCCATCAAACTCTCTCACCCTTTCTAACTCATACCTTCTCTTCCATTACTTCTTCCCTATCACCTCTCTCTATCCTAAATCCTCTCCATCTTTCTTCCCCTTTCACTCTCCATTTTTCTTCCCCTTTCACTCCCTCTCTCTTATCTATCTTTCCCATCTTCATTTATTCTCTCTCTCTCTCTCTCTCTCTCTCTCTCTCTCTCTCTCTCTCTCTCTCTCTCTCTCTCTCTCTCCCGCATCTCTCATTCACTCAGGACGAAAGAAGAAGGCCAAAACAAGTTCGTATAAATAATAAAGCCCGACAGATAACACGTCAATCCTTTGTAAAGTTTCTTGAATTGGAAAGGACGAGATGCATTGACCTCCAGCTCGTTTAATCCACCAGTATCGATCTCAATGAAGTCTCTCTCACAGACAGCGGAGCAATGCTTTCTCTGGTCTACACCACATGCGACCTCATCACCACATGCGACCTCATCGCCACATACGACCTCATCAGCACTGATGCCAATTAACAGCAAGGAAGGTTGTGGGATGCTCATTTATAGTGTTATCTGAACGTTATTTCAAAGACATGTGTAAATCAGGTTTGAGACATGTACCTACGCGCGTGATTGATCATTGCAAATAGTGGTATGTGGTGCATGCACACATATGCAACGCTAAAAAAAATGGCCCGAAATGCACTACAATAGTAGGATACTTAATACACAAATTACGACTGGGACGTTTCGGTAAACAGCATTCACGTTGTCGTATGACGTAATTGAAGTCACTCGTGGGTGATATTATAGTGTGAGGTTGTTAACATGCACACAGTGAATATAGCAGATCCTTTTGTATCCAGTTGTCAGCGCGGTTAGTACTCTCCTTAGTTGAAAAGTTTTTTAACATGTGACATTTATTCAAATACATGGCTAAGGACGTAATTCAAAGTTTAAATACGAATCGATTATCGTTAGTATATATATATAATATATTGTTTTTTTCCTTGTATTTTCATATTCAAAATGTATATTCAGGGACTTATTCTTGTATAGGAAATATGTATGCTTTTGTTATATAATTGTGATAGATCTACCCCATGCCAAGAATACTTGGAAGTTGATGGGCTGTTTCCAATTGCAATCTAGAGGCCGTCATGTTTTGTTCTTTTTTTTTTTCCTTTCCGACAATAGTAATATTGGATGAATGGCTAGGTAGTAAACTATTTGGCATGATTTGCATTAACATGATATCTTACTTCGTGGATGACATGCTATCGTAAATCTCATCTACATGTTTCTCACAGGTTGGCGAGCTAACTGGTGTTATATTACGTAATTAAGATTACGATCGCGTGCTTATTGTGAACTATCATTAACAGGCATGCATAGATATTGTATTAAATTGATTACGCCAATACATACATTACATTTGATTGAATACATTGATGTATACACACATGCAGATGTTTATATATTATTGCTTTGAGCTATCCCTACTCTTAATTGTCTTTTCATTATTTTACAAAATCATAGTTTGGTAGACTTGGCAAGCATTTCAAAACCACACACCATGTGTTATTTAAGTTACATGAATTTATTTTGTTATGATTGTGTGTGTGTGTGTGTGTGTGTGTGTGTGTGTGTGTGTGTGTGTGTGCGCGTGCGTGCACGCTTGCGTGTGTGGTTAAATGCTTTGAAAGTCGCTTTCCAGCATAACTGATTTCTGCAGACTGGTCCCTCTTTGGGACGCATTTGTCTATTTGTTATTAGTATACTGCTAGTATTATAAACTAAAAAGCAGACTATGACTGGTATGTATTCTTCATTCAACTATTATGAATGATTTAAATACTTCAGTTAATTTCATCGCAAGTTTTAATTGAATTTAAAGCTCATGTTTCGATGTGAATTGTATTATATTATATCGTTGATATAAATACATCATGTGTTTCGTAATATAATGATTTCGAAGACACTTACTGCATACATTCCGTAGGAGACAGCATTGGAGTAAAAACGTTTGGCAGCCTCCTCGGGCGATATCTTACTTCGATTATTTCAGATAACACGATTCGAAAATATTACATCGATAATTCCGTTACATCCAACGGGAAGGTATGGAAATATACAACGAATATATTGATCGCCTGTGTTAATACGCACCTTAAATAAAACACACGTTGGACAATGATTGAATAATATTACTTTAGAAATTACTCTTATGGCTTCGCATATATCTTCACATTCACATTTACACATTTATGTCGTTCAGTCTAAAACATTTAATATTAAATGCTATATATTTCCTCTCTGTTAGAATTAAATTACAAACAAATTCATTGGCAGCTATTGTGAAGTAGCTAACTGATGTACATGCACATATTCTATCAAACAGTTAAACATCATGATTGGAACAAAATATGTTGGTCAAAATGAGTTGCTATCTTTGAGTAATTGGGTAGCATCAATTTAATACGCCAATGGCAGTCGCCAGCCAGTCATCAGGTCATAGTCTATCGCAATCCAGGCCCCGAGATTACCTGATTACCAAACATTTTTCAGTGCTCGTCTTATCCGCTAAAAGATGATAGTGCTCTATTTGCAGATAGATACAGCACTGCTAAGAGAGCGCTATGGTCTCTTAGTGGATGAGAGAGCTTTGTGAAAGGATACCCAGAGACACCTTCTGTGCAGAATATAGTCTCGAATCTATAGCTCGGTTTAAAGGCATACTATCACGGCTGGTTGACCTAAATAACGGACAAACATAGTTTTGATTTGTCCATCCAATAGTTGTTATTTACTGATGCACTTATTCCCCAACACTCGATAGTTAACACACATTTCATATGTTATATGAAATAAGGCAACGGAATACTAATTATCTTGTCACTGATGTATCAACTGATCTATGAAGGAATTCTGGGAAAGATTACTCGTATCTCTTCATTCCAAGAAACGTAGACGTACTGGTCACTTTGAGTTCTGTCCCTTTTCATTGATATAATGAATCAAACAGAAGTACGATCACTGAGATTGACGACCGCTAGTTTATACACTCGATTCAGAATATCGTTTGGTCCCGTAGTAGTTCGTCTACCATACAGCGGTGGAAAGGTTTTTGGAAGTACAAACATAAGTTTGTGTCTGTGTAGTGAATGCACTTTGCAGTTGTACCTAAGAAATAGTCCAAAACAACCATTAATATATGTGATATTATACCTTTAATGAAATACCTTTCCAGTTTCGGACAGTGGTGTAGCAGCCAAAAATGCAGTTAAGATATGAATCAAGTCACAACTGATTCCTGCGGCAGTGTTAAAAGCTGTTGCCCACGGCATTAGAGCAACTCGATATCTGTGTTTCGAAGTACCGCACGCATTTTTCCAGTAAAGCTTATTATTCATGACGTAACAACTTCAGTGGTTACGCGATATCTCTAATATCGTTATGTTTTGTTTTTCTCGACAGTGATTATGGACCTGCCGTATTTCCCCGTCCTGTCACTGCTGGTGTTGATGCTCCTCGACATCACCAATGGTCAGCTGAAGAGTGAGAAGAAGGGTTATTACGAGGACTGGGCGGCTTGGTCCGCGTGCTCCCAATCATGTGGCAGCGGACTCATCACGCGGACACGGGTGTGGGTACAACCGCCACACGAACAGCCTTTTGACCAACCGTTTACCATGACCGAACACAGGGGCTGCTCTGAAAAAAGGTGTCCAGGTAGGAGTTGTTGGGAGGAAGGTGTTAAATCTACAGTGTCGTGGAGTAGAGGGTTTTAAACCTCCCGCGTCGCGGAGTAAAGGGCTAAACCTCCCGCGTTGTGGCGTAAAGAGTTAAGTCCCCGCGTTGTGCAGTAAAGGATTAAGTACTAGTATCCTGTGTCGTGAAGTAAAGGGTTAAATCCCCAGCGTCGTGGAGTAAAGGATTAAGTGGCCATTGAAGGTGAACCAGCCAAAATAATTATGACATACTGACGACACGGGTCACGAATTCTACAGATAAATGGGCATGATGATTGTAATCATGAGATTTGAAGTATTCCATTTTTGTGAAACTTTAAAGCGGATTTGAATCCAAGGACATGCGCGGACAGATACGCACACAGAGACAGAAATACTGAGAGTATTCTTTTCATCCCTCGACCAACCATAGGATGATGGAAATAGCCAATAGAACAACACCTGGTGCTTGACCCGGGGAGGTCGGAAATGTCTCCGGGTCAAGCACCAGGTATTGTCCTAGTGGCTATTTCCATAACCCTGGGTTTAGTCGAGTGATGAAACGAATACGCTCATCCATATACAGTGAACCCCATTTAAAATAGACGAGTGTACTAACATACACACATACACACACACACACACACACACACACACACACACACACACACACACACACACATACATACACACACGTCTACATACACACTAGATTATCTATAGTCGCAGAAGGTGAAAGTTAATAGTTTAAATATATTAGTACATTGTATCGATTGGTATTATATTTATATGAACGGAGCAGCTGACATTCTTTATCCTCCTCCAGTAATCTAGACTTGCTTAACTGGGCGTGACGCAGACTATATACACACATACACGCACAATACCTCCTTGGAGATGTTGCCTCACTTATCTGCCCTTGATTTGAAAAATGCGGGGTTGGCTTATCACAGAATGTAGCTTCCAGCACAGCACGTTCACGCTCCAGTAACGCTGGGAATGCATATGTGATGGTTACAATATTTACTTATTTATCTCCGAGAGGTAAACACATTCAGATTAAGTTTTATTCTCTGAAAACCCCCAAATGGTGGTACTTGAGAAGAACAAGGATAAACGTTATTTTCTGTTTACGTGGACAACTATAATCTAACCGTCGTCCCTTGCCATCAATCTCTCTACCCGTTCACATTCGTAGTGACGTACATGCACCATACACTTACACACAATACGCACACCTGTCCTAGATTTTCTGTTACAGACTTTAGTATGGTAACTTACTATTACGATTCATCAGTATGGTTTTCCTGTTTGCCCACAGTTGACGGAAGCTGGAGTCCCTGGGCTCGATGGGCGCCGTGTTCCGAGGCGTGTGGGGGAGGAATCAGACGGAGGACACGTACATGTGTTAACCCTCTGTTTGGAGGGATGGTCTGCGAAGGAGACAATTATGAAGAGGACGAATGTAACCGAGTTCCATGTCCGCGTATGTATTTGACGTGTTGTGCCACGAGTCATGCTGGATTTCATTTGGTTTCCGTAGAGAAACTCGTATCCTAAACCGACAGAAGAAAGACATATTTATTTTGGGTTTTATATTCGATTTCAAGATTCTTTCACATATATCATGAGTTGGCAGTTTCTGGCAGGATGAAACCGCGGCAAATCCCAGTAGCATATGTAGCGTTGAACGTGGTTCCGTGCATTGCACGGCTGACCGCTCTGGTTAAGTTGTTCAATGCGCATTCGAGCTCGGCTGGTTGGGGATGGGTGACCGAGAACATCAGAATATCTAGGGTTAGTTCATTCCCAACAATGAATCACAGGTTTTGTACTTGTGGTGTCACCTTAGGCAAGTCACCAAGTGGCTTATTTCGAACACGCCTATGTTCACCCAACCGAGAATGGGTACCAGGAAGGATTAAATGGACATGTGAATAACCTTGTAGCGCCTTGAATGGCAGCATGGGTGGCATGATCCCAGGGAGTTGAGAAAAATCTGATTAGGGTAATAATGTAGAGCTATGAGCAAACCTTCGAGTGTGGATTTGAAACAATATAAATGTTGTTATTATTATTATTATTATTATTATTATTATTATTATTATTATTATTATTATTATTATTATTATATCTGATATTGTTACATGTCTATTCTTGCTGTCCACCCAAAAGCCTTGATATGTGAGCGAACGAACATTGAAAGCTTTTCTAAAATAAATTAAAACAGAACACCCAGTGACGAGTAATGGTGGTGTTTTATTGCAGCTCTTCCTGCGAGATTCAACCTTAGTGCATGCACACAGAAACACTTCATGTGCTCCAGTCAAAGGATGTGCGTCCCTATTGTTGAGCTGTGCGACAACACCGTCCAGTGCCACGACGGCAGCGATGAGAAGCGCTGCTACGACGTGGACGGCATGGGCTCTGTTAAATATCTGATAAAAGGTTCAGGTGAGACGTCCGACTTGAAACAACGGTCTGGGAGGTGGAACGTTTACTTTCGTAATTTTGGCGAGTTGAGGGTTGTTTTGCTTAATTAAGTCGTGAAGTAATTGCTAGTAGTTAATTGGAGTGTAGTAATGTATTGGTCCAGAGTCGCGGTCAAGCTTCACTACTTGTTTAGCATATGTAGTGCTACGGAAGCCGTTCAGCCGGCAATAGGCGTCATTAGTGGGCCAAAGTCTACATTTAGACGCATCCGGTTTAAGCATTTTGGTGATAACCTCAGTTGGGAAATGTAGTTGGCCATTGTATTATCTACGTTGTATCACGATCTATGACGCAAGGACGGATGAACACATCTTGAACAAGATGATTTATATCTGAATCAAACAGACATTTACGTACACGATGCATACGAGCGGCGTATTAAGATTTTATCATGAGTTTAGTCAACCCAAGGCCTAGTAAATATGTTTTGAATTCAACGGAACTAGTCCAATTCTGGAAAAATATATCTAATTCTAAAAATAAACGAGACCAACTTCTACTACCAATACGTCATCTTGCCTATGACCTAACTCGACAGACTCGTATGATCCCTTGCCTGCACAGGCCAGATTTCGCAACATAGTTCACTCAGAATCGGCCTAATAATATAAGCTCCACCTACATGTATAGCTCCACTTACTTTGTTAGTCACTCTCGCGTGCAGAATGTTATCACCCCACAAACGAAGGCAAATATTCTCAAAGAGTTTTCATGTTGGCAATCAACTGTCACAAGTGTTAGGTTACAATCCGCAACTGGGAGACGGACTTTCAATAGTCGTCTGCACATAGCGTCTTGTTAAATTGAATCGACTGTCAAAAGTAATCTTGCCTAGGTCACGAGACCTAACTCACTCGCCTGTCTAGTACTATCCGGGTTCCCTGGCTTTAGCGACGACCCATGGAACCGGTTCGACTCATACAGGTTATAACACATGTTTTCATTGGTTGGTTTCAAATATAGACTCATGGGGAAGTAACTCAGTCTGCCGATAGGGTACACATCTGTATGTTGGATAAATAATGCCAGTGGTGGGAAGGGTAGGAAACAGAGACAGCGTAGCTCGGAGTGTGGCCCTTCCGTCGGGGATATGCCAATACGTATGCTATGGGGACTTCACCGCGTATTATTTGTAGGAAAAGTAGTGGAGAATGAAGCGCAGCTTGAAGTCACCCCAGAGCTATTTATCCTTAATAGTAATTGAAGCTCACATAAATATCCCATTTACACAATCATGCACACATACAAAGAATCCACTCATTACATACACTCTCTCCGTTTCTATCTCTACTCCTCCCTTCCCCTCTATCTCTACTCTCTCACTTCCCCTCGCTCTCAACTCTCCCTTTTCCCTTCTTTCTCTTCTCTCTCCCTTCCCTTCTATCTCAACTATCTCCCTTCCCTTCTATATCTACTCTCTCCTTTCCCTCCTAGCTCTGACTAGCGCTGCTTTCTTTCCATCTCTCACCATTCCTCCCCAAGCTCTTACATCTATCTAGTCGATATCTATCCCATCTCTCATATACCTCTACACTTTCTCACTACCATTCATCTTCTTACAGACCTCCCTCTATCTCTTTCTCTCACCCTCTTTCTCTCTCTCTTTCTCTCCCTCTCTTACTATTTCTCTCTCTCTTACTCTATATATCTATATATCTCTTCCTCTCTCCCTCTCTCTCTCTCTCTCTCTCTCTCTCTCTCTCTCTGTCTCTCTCTCTCTCTCTCTCTCTCCCTCTCTCTCTCTCTCTCTCTCTCTCTCTCTCTCTCTCTCTCTCTCTCTCTCT
>JAUTBQ010181041.1:0-11000 GCA_032361185.1 Lepetodrilus ovalis
CGTGGATCCCATTTTAAATTAATTGTTTTAACTGTATATGGCAGGTACTATAACGCGGGGATATGTCATGGACCCCAACTTCAACGTTAAATCGAGGGGATATGTACCAGTATTTGGACTTTCTGACCCTGAGATTATGAAACTATTTAGCATACACTTTCATGCTCAACTCAAGGCTTTGTTCACAGACTCACAAATCATTATATCAAATTTGAGCTTGAGCTTGAAATTGTACTCTTGTATTTCTTAATCTCGAGGTCAGAATATTTCTATATTTCCAAAAAAGAATCATCATGACATTTGGAATTTTTCTCAAACATAAAACTCTTTACCAAGTTAAGGATATGTTAGGTAGGCCATGGTTGGAATTTTCAACAAACACATAACATATAGACTTTTGACATATTTAACTAATGTTTTTAGATATGTTATTGGATAATAATTGAGCACAAAAATCAATAATAGTTGGGCCTAGAGGGCTAAACATGTTTTAGTGCGATTTCATGGTCAATTACCAAAATGGTTGCATTGTGAATTGAGCACAAAAGTGAGCATGGTTTCAAGCAGCTTTCAGAACCTTTTGCCGAGATTATGAATAATTCTTTAGTACAAATTCATGCCCATAAACATGGCGATGTGTATTATTTAGTATGTTCAATGTTGAAATTATTCCTAAAAATTATTATTTCATTTTCAGTGTCTGGGAGCATGTTTGATCTTCTATACACAAATACTGTTTATAACCGACAAGCATTACGCCCACATTCTGCTGAAATATTATTCCGTCCCATTCCTTGTCATACATTTGCATAATTTATGCAAATATATTCATAATAACGTATATATTTTAGATATAGTTTGGACGACTTTTTAGTCCAGATTAATATGTGAGAGTCTGTTATGGCAGGAATTGAATTTGAATTTCCATTGAAATTCGAAAATTGAAGTCAATATTTAACATTTCATTTAGAAAGTAGTATAATGTGTTTTTAGAACACGTAACAAACACATAGCAGGAGGTTGTGATTAGGCAAATGTATATATCTATATAAATATTTACCGTGTTGTATTGTTGAAATATTAAATGTGATCGCATATGTCTAGTGTACTGTTAGTCTCTAGTATATTCCCCACTTCATACGTGTGTTACAGCATCATCTTGTACAATATGTATCCATAATTAATAATCATATATCCGTGTTCATTATTATGAAGCTTGCATACTCTTGTGTCTGTCTTGATGTACATATAATGTATGCTGTCGATATACTTAAGAGCTATGATATATAGAATCACAGACAGCAGTGTCGGATGTTTCTAAGAAATGTCGCACTGTAATTTATCTTGACCCCACCCCCTCCCTTATCCCCACCCCCTCCCTTGTCCCACCAGGTAAATAATTAGACACGTAAGTCGTGCGAAGAATATTTTCTCGAATTCACCATAATTCCTTCCGCCCCCCAATACCCCAGACTTTTCCAAAATACACATGGCCACATATATGTTACCCAGCTCAGATGACATAAAATGTAATAAAGTTTGAAATTGCTGTAATTTTGACGTCATACTTCACAATGGGAATAATAGAGGAGAGGGGGAGAAAATAAATATGATTTTCAACAAATATCAAAAAGGTCACCAAACCCGGTTTGTAGAATTTAGTTTTATTATTAGATTGAGAATATTTAGGATGAGGCGTCCGTACTCCTGTTACTTTTATAGCTAGGATTTTTTATTTGACCAGCATAATTAACATTTTAGCCAAATTTATGAACACAATTAATTGTATGGCAGGCCAAATGTGTCAAAATATGGAAAGACATTTGCTAAATACTGTTTAAAGTATTTGCAAACTGTTTAGATTTGGCACAATCCTTTAAAATTTGCACCATCATTTTAACTGCACATTATGTTTTAAAGTACAGTGTATATACAATCTGTTAAAACTGTGTTGTCTTTTTAAATTATCTACCATTTCTTTTAAGCTTTTGCAATTTACAAATTTGCATGTCTTATTTTTTATTGTGCATAACATATTGATTACATTCTTTAAGTTGTAGAGAAATTACTTGATTTAGAGAAGAAAATACATTGCTACATAAATAGTTTGAAAATGAGCATGTACAAGTTCATACAGTTTGCACACTTTAATACAAAAGCTGGCAGTTTTAAAAGTTATAAAATTGTATATTTTGGCATATTAGGCTTTCCATACAATTGTTCACTTGTAGAAAATATCCCATGAAAATTGCAATATTACCCCCGTGATACTGTGTAGATAGCCATTAAACAATGTTTTATTGAAATCCACTTGTGTTGTGGCTATTAGATTTGTACATAGTGTTATGTATAGAAATCAAAACTACATGCATAAAAGTGTTGCTATATTCACATGCATATAATTCCTTTTTCATAAAGCAGAGTAGAGTTTTCAATGTTGATACAGAAAATCGCATTAAGTTCAAATATTTAGAATTTCCTAGATAATATTCCATCCCCCATTCTGTAGTTTTATTTATTGAATCATATCACATTCATGACATAGTAGTGATGTACTGTATAATTTATTCAAATATTGGGGTATCCAAATTATTATTTTTTTCAGGAAAAAATCTATGAATCATTCATTATGGTTAAGTCTCATTTTCAAGCCCATTCATTTTCCAGATATATCAGTGTATATGTTACCATATATCAGTGTATATGTTACCATCCATCTACTTATCTGAGTCATCTGTAGATTACACAATACCGATTCCTCCTCACCAGTGGCATTCATCCTCTATAGCTCAGACTCAGTGACTCCTTAAACATACGATACTTTCCCTGGACAAACGAGGGCACCATGACACCACTGTGACATATTCAGGTCAAGGTGGATCAAAATTAAGTGGAATGTTTTTTTAGCCCCACTGTGAGGTACTCAGGTCAAGGTGGATCAAAATTAAATGGACATATTTTTAGCCAATCAGAGAGCTTCTCTTAAACCTTTCGTAGTGTTGACATGACGACATGTGCAAGAAGAGGAGTTACATGGTCTTGGATTGGTCTTTTTAGGAAACACTTCCATCATGGTGTCTTCTGACTAGGGTTACCAATAAGAATGTTAGCCAGCGTATGAAAGAGTAATCACTGAGCCTGAGTCTTGAGGATGATGTACATTTGGCATTGAGCCATCTGCCAATGCAAAATAGTTAAAAACTGACCATCTTGGTATCGGTATTATACGCTAACATCCGATCTAGTCTTGTACGTGCTTCAAGAAAGGGTTGTATAGATAGACTGGGCCTAAATCAAGGTTTTTATAATTTCTTGCTTTAGTAGAAGCATGTTTTATGTGCCAGGACTAAAGTACAACCTTTTTGTGAAATGACCGCCTGTTATCGTCAGCCAACAGAAGTTGTAGAATGTTTTGGAGTTTAAAATCTGAAAATATTTTCGTGCATCCGAAAATCAGTCTCGCCAGTTCTGATTGGCAGTTGGCATTGTGGAAATTATTTCTATGCATCCAAAGATTGGTATCGCCAGTTCTGATTGGCAGTTGGAATGGCAGAATTATTTCTGTGCATCTGAAAATCAGTCTCGCCAGTTCTGATTGGCAGTTGGCATTTGTGGGAATTATTTCTGTGCATCTGAAAATCAGTCTCTTGGCATGGCGTAGTCTACCATTGACTCAGACAGGGAAAAGATGAATAATGTATCATACATTGTGTTGGCATACATTGTGTTGCATATGACCAGGCAGATGAAATGTATGTAGCATGTTACTATAGCATTTATACAATCAAATATATCTTTTGTGTATGAAATGTTTTAACCCTATTCAAACGTTAACTCCAAATTGATTTGATTTATTTATGAATGTAAGAATCAAATACATTTTGTCACAAAATTATTTCAATTATTATTGTAATTTTTTAAAGGAAAAAGAAAATCTATTATTTTAGCTGGGGATAATTTTGTCATTTTTTTCCAGGATATTAGAAATTATATTACAAAAATATAACTGATAATTAATTATGGCATTTTCTGTATGTTTTGAAATATGGTGGCCATAGTGTTGATGAATGTGATATGTATAAGCTATATGCCTGCATGCTATTGCAATTAAGATGTGATATTTATAATAGCTCTTTGCAGTGTGAAATTTGATAGTTCAGAGAAGATTGAGACTTCACTTGTATTTTGGTCAATGCCATATATTTTAGTGCTACATTTGTCAGTCGAAAGATGTGCTATATGTTTGTTTTCATTCATATTGTTGTTCATTACTTTCTTAATTTTAAAATACACATTCCAAGCTTTATCTTCTTTGAAAAGAAAAAGGTATTTCTCTCATTTTGGGCATTGGCATTTTATTCCATTTTTTTTTCTAACATTGTTGACATAAATACTTTAATTTATGGATTTACTGGATTAATGATCGGTAATAGTTATTCCATACTCTGAATAAATTATGGTGGTTTTTCTTTTCAAATATACAAATCTTACAATTTACAGTATTTCTGTAACACTGAAAGTGATTCTATTAAGAAATCCAAATAAACTTACAAAAAGGTTTAAATTGTAATTGTGAGAACATATTACTGTCAATAATCTACTAAGAAGTACTTTTAATCTTTATATCACTACTGAATTAATGTGTATTTATTATAAAGGTATTTGATTTTGTATAGTATTTGGAAATAGCACAATATCCATGTAGTTTAAGTATTTTTTAAATGTGTGTACATAATTGTTTACAAAAAATATTGAAAAAGTGAAAATATTACGATATAAATAATGAGCTTTTAAATTTGATGGCGAGCATGCCGTCCGTCCATTGGTTTCCTGATACTAGGGTGTTTAAAACTTCCACAGTATCGCAATATATACTTCTGTGATCACAATGGTGAGAGGTAAACATTCAAAGTGATAACAATTCCAGTCTTATATTGTTGTGTTTTTTCCCCTTTACTTGTGATAATGTATAGTGCTCAGAGGAATTTGATATAGTTTCTAATCAAAATGTGACTCGGAATCACAGATTGTTATATCCTGTTGAGAGGAATGTGTTGCATATTAATTGCTCATTTGTTACTTTGCATGTCTTTGTTCAATATGATATTTTTGTACAATACAAAATTTCTTGTGAAAAAAATTAATTACACAAAGTGTAGATTGGCTGTGAATTGGAAACAAAATGTGTAGGGAAGGATATTAGTGGTTGGCAAAGATAGAGAGATGGATGTAGGGATAGAGAGACTAAAGGAGGAGTATGAAAGCTTTCTTCCAAGTGCCTTAATGGGCCCATATTTGTCCAGTGCCGCCACTTCTGTAAAAAATTGTCTGTCATATTACTGGTCATTAAATGTCGGTGATTTATGTGTTTTTGTCTTCTTTTTTTTAAATATTCTTTTCAGATATAGGGGTTGGTTGAATATTATTGCAAGCATGCCAATTTTTTGTTGATCCACACAAATCCAGGTGGGAGCCCGATTTGGAGCTAACAACCTAGGCTTGTTTTCTGCTGATATCACCATTGACTTGAACCGTTTGTTGCCATACCTGCTTTCATGACTATTTCTCACAGTTTGCTTATTATGTGTGCACATTTACATGCTTGTACAAGGCAAGATTTCCACTGGCTGGTGGTACTAGCTCACTAGAATATCCTGCCATGATTAGAACGTGGATATTCCACTTGGACATACTGTATTACCAGCTCTGAGCCAGCCACCAGTCGTTGCTTTATGATACCCCTTAATGCAGAGGACCAAGCAGGGGAACAACAAGTACATGTACAATGTACCACCTTTTAATGTATTTTGTGTATTTGTAGTCATGTTTCAATCTACTGACCTACCACCTGCCAAATTACTAGTATATACCAAGCTCAAAAAGAAAATGAAGAATGCTCTTATTTTCTGTTTGCATCTGATTTGGGATTTATAACTGTTTTCAAGATTATTTTGCTTGTATCACAACTTGTTTGTTAGTTTGTGACAGGGAATCTAGAACACCTACAGTGCTGAACATCAGCAAAGAGTAAGGAACCAAGAATGGTTAACTGCATCAGTACATGTGATGACAACATCAGAAAGGGAACTTATGTAAATATTGATGTCTGGTCTCTTATGTAGATTTAACCCTCTCCCTGCTGCAGGCAACCGGAGATGCTCTAAAGAGCCATGTCTGTGCCTAATCCAGCAGGGAGAGGGTTAAATGTGACCCAGACCTAAATCAACACATTTTTTGGGCAGTCCATTTGTTTACCATGTTTACATAAACAATGTTAGTCATGTGGTTAGAAGAGTATGCTTTGATTGGTCCTCGGTCAGATGGTCACATACTCACCTAGCAGTCTTACCAGTATGCCCGGAAAATTAGCTTGTTTATTGATAACAGATCATTTGGAAGGAAATCAATCACTGTATGTGGTGTAGGATCATCATCTCTTTAGGTTTGTGCAACATAAATTTAGTGTTTGAGTAACTTTAAAGAAAATAATGTACAAAAAAATACAAAACAATCCAATAAGTGTAAAGACAAATATATTTATTGCTTTAAAAAAGCAGATCTGTAGCTTTCTAAATGGCTGTACATTGACAAGCACAATGCATCACAACAGATTGTGTAATCACATACTAAGAGGCACTTTGTTCTGATATATGACTAGCTATATGCAGTTTGCAATATACCTTGAAGGATACCACTGACAGCATTTGGTGGTTTTACTTAAAGCATTGCATAATTTAACATTATACAGCAAACTGGCATGTATAAATGTTTATTTTCCACTATATAGTAAAGGATATGTAATAAACAAAGTATAGAATATTGCAGAAAATAAATTTCATATTGATATTTTTGCATGAAGCCATTTACGTTTTAGACTCAAAGGCATACAATGACAGATTTCAATGAACACATACCAATATAATTGAGTAATAAATGCAAACTAAATTAATTTATGATACTTATCAATTTTATATCGCCAAAACTGCTTTTGTTTATTCACATGTTCCAAAGACAAGATAATTAGAGCTATGTTACTTTTATTGATATACAATATATTTTTTTAATAACTACTAGTAACAAGTTTGGGGGAATAAGTACATCAGTTAATAACAACTTTTGGGTGGACAAATCAAACGTAAGTAGTCTCGGATCGAAATTTGTTTATCCATTATATAGATCAACCATCTGTGATTGTATGCTTTCAATTGAAAACAGCTTCCATAACCATTAACCCCCTCCCTGCTGGATTATGCACAGACACTGCTCTTTTAAGGCACCTGTGGTTGCCTCCAGCATGGAGATGGTTAAATTGTGTTAAAACAGTTGAAAACAGTTGAAAACAGCAGCAGTTCATAAAGTATTCCTCATTTGGTTATTTTACAAAGTAGCATCTCCGTAATGACAATAGGAAATAAACAAGCACTACATTATACACTGTACATAATCTGTGATATATTCCAACATGAAACTAACATTGCTTTGTGTGAGACTATTTCATAACATGTCAATATCACTTGAGCAACAAATAAACTTCTGATATTGGTTTTGGTTATTTTGTTTTCTCAAAATAGAGGATATTAAAAATCAATAATATTCTTAGAAACAGGTTATGATAGACATGAGCTTTAACTCTATCTCTGCTGTATTAGACACAGACATTGCTCTTTGGGGCATCTCTGGATGCCTCCAGCAAGGAAGGAGTTAAATTGCACTTATGCAGATAACAACCAAATCAGATAGTAACTTCCATTAAGTACCAATACCAAGATATATGCACTTCACAAAAAGGTTGTTTTGGTAGTGATAGGGTTGAAAGTGGGAAGGTGTTGGGGAGGTTTTCAATGAGAGTGGCATTGGAGGGGATTTGGGTAGGGGGAAAGGAGAGAGATATAACAATATCTTACTGTGAATGATCGCGACAATCCGATTTACTCCTTGACCATCTACTAGTCCAACCCTTTCACAAAACATATTGATTTAATTCCATTTTTCATATTAGTACAGTACTTCTTAAAAAAAGAAAATAATTTTACTTTTCCCTTGAATACATTAGCAATTTAATAACATTGTACATGGCATAATGAGGTATGATTTATTTGGTGAGAATAGAAGCACTACATATTTAATACAGGCACATACATATATCTTCACAGCAATAAATAGTCAAGTAAACATTAACTGTAATAAACATTCAGAATTCATACGCTCAAGACGGCGCTGTACATTTCATATCTATAGACACTATATCTTTAATGCAAGGTATATATAATGTATATTTATATATTTGGAGGTGGCTTTTTTTAAACATTGTTTTCATCGGTTTGCTGTTCACTGGTGTAATATTCCCCTTCAAGAATAGAAGGATCAATATTTTGTAAATAATGCAATATTCAGAGATCAAAATTTAAATTTAGATACCAACACGATATGTCATTTGACGAAAACGCCATCTCAGCAAAGTCGCACGGTTATCAAAGGTTAACAATGGAAACCATTTTATTACCAACAATGGGAACACAAATATCAAGATTCCATATTGTAGAAACAAATCTTAATAAAGCTTGTAGTTATTTACCAAACATCCTCATTCTTGAATAAAGAGAATAATGTTTTAAATGACAATATTCTTGAGACCGTGTACCATTTATATGTCATCTTTTGGCTATCTCCTAATAATGATGTATACAACACTTATCAAAGTAGGATTCTCCGATTGCCATTAGAAAGTACATGTACTGACAAACATGACCAACAAGGACTACAGGTCAGAATGACCTTATCTGCACCTTAACCTAAAACAAACTAAACAGTCCCTCAAAATCATAGGGATTAAAAAAATCTCTCATTTCACAGGTTTATTACATTGGAATACAAGGTGTAAATAAAGTTGGATATTTTTCTGCTAAGTTTCACAATTCACCTGCAATGCTGGGACAATCTGTACAACTCGGCATGACTCTTGAGGCTTTAGCAATGGAATAGCCTAGTAAGGTTAAAGGTCAGAGTAGGTACATTGGAGATACACTGTTCTGTACAGGCGGACCGTGGGCTTTCCGTACAACCTGAACGTTAGCGCACCTGGGCATGTATCCAGATCTAGACTTGTATCTAAGACACAGAACATATAAGGTTGTAACACGAGTAAAGCATTTGATCAAGTGGCTTTTTCAAAAACAATACCAGTAGTTGGTAAGCTTAAAAATTGAATTGCATTTATCCAGATCTGGGGCCATGTTCCCGAAGCTTATCGTACATGCAACGACGTTGTTACAGCATTCGTGTAGGTACAAATGATGATCCTGAAAGTGGTAATGGTTCCATCACAAATGCTTAACGATGTCGTTGGGTATACGATAGGTTTGGGAATACGACACCTGGGATTGTATACAAGACATAGAACACACAGGTTGTAACAAGGGTATAGGATTTGATCAGGTGGCTTTCAAAAACAATACCAGTAGTTTGTAAGCTCGGAAGTTGAATTGCAGACTTCGAATCTCGACCAAACACAAGCAATAAAAACATTTTCAAAACTGTATAACAAATTTCCATAGATTTAGCATAGATACCCAATGAAGATTTTCAAAACATTCAACAGATGCTAAATTCCAGTGACAACTCAATAAATATCATCATGAACAGTTGCTAAGAAACTATGATAGATCTAACAGTTTTCATGATATTTATATCCATGAACTGAATGTAGTTGATGAAATAGCTCGTCAACAATAACGTCATTGATCGCAATTTTAAAACTATCTTTAAGTGCCTTACAACGTCAGAAGAAATACGTGATATTTCTAAACATAAATTATTTCACCTCCAGAAGAATTTTTTTTATGTAAGCCGGCTAGACATAGATCAAACACAATTAACTCTCTCCCTGGTGGATTAGGCACAGACACAGCTCTTTAGGGCATCACCAGTTGCCTGCAGCAGGGAGAGGGTTAATGTACAATTACCCCAAGAAGTGCAGACTAACTTAGATTCAATAACTGAACTACATGTTACTAAGGGTATGGATAAAACGCACCACAGCAGAATTGATGGAAGCAATACTACGGGATAATACTTGAAATGACAAAATTTATAGAAATAATATTTCCTTAAACCTAAACCAAATACACAATATTATATAGGGAATGTTGTTGAATTCATGAGTATAGAATTTCTTTGTATATATACAGTGGTACGTTACCGATTTCTGTCGCAGTGAATCTTTCATCCATACGCGACTATGTGTATACATGCATTACCTATACTACTTCATTTCATACACACTATTGTAAACACTATAATACTGTACTAGATATAGCATCACATACACTGAACTTCAGTCATAACTGAATGAATGAATTACTAGTAGTGCTTTAATTCGCAGCAGGAATATTTCACCCATATGTGACCAAGCCATAACTGTGATCATCCTATTTAGTATAATTGATCTTAATAAATATGAATATAGAGCAATTAATAATCTTGAATTTTATTTAAGATACAATTTTCATAACACTATCTCATATCCAATGTGCACTTTTCTAAGGAAATGAATTCAAAATAAATATCTTAGTTACCAGGCCCCCGTTTCACGAAGGTGTCCTAACTTTAAGAGCTCCTAACTTTATGACCCAGTTTCAGTTTGATGTCGATTTATGAAGGAATGTCTTATGACATCATCGTGAAACGTTTGTTGCCAGGTGATGACTGTTGAGGAGCTCCTAAATAGTTAGGACACCTTCGTGAAACGGGGGCCTGGATGTCAACATTCAGGTTGCCATAGAGACAAAGGAAAAACACAGCAAATGACGAGTATAAACATAAACACGGGGGTTGTACTTCACTACACGTATAGCTCGTAGAATGTTTTTTCTTTCATTCAAGGAAGAACCCGAGTTGATCACTGTGAACAGTGAAAGGACGAGGATGGCCTGCTTGTGTACTTACATCGGAGGGTGGTGCTAGCTCTCTGGATCTGTCTGTATTCATGCCGACTCTGAGCC
>JAUTBQ010181052.1:0-10999 GCA_032361185.1 Lepetodrilus ovalis
ATACCAGGCATATTATCCACAGTATATGAAGTGCTTTCAAAATTTCAACCAATCCCTGGCTTGCAAATCCACTTTTTTCGGAGCCCCATCTTATATACGTTCCACCGCTGTCGCGACGCTTTTGAATGGTTTTTTTGTAAACATTTGAAAAACATTTTGTAAACCTTTTATATTTGTATCATTATTCGGGCTAGTAGGTTTCCAGCAGTAATTTCGAACACTGGTCCTGTCTATTGTCCTATCAATGGGTGTCCTCCATCAGTGAAAATTTCCTGCTGCTACGTATGTAAAGCCATAGCTGACGCACTCTCGCACTCCTCTCCGTTGTAGGCCATGTTAAATGCATGAGACTGAGGCGGTGAAGCGACGACGACTGAGCGCCATGATGGCGGAGGGCCAGGAAGGTTCCACCACCATCAACGGGGAAGTGTTCCGTGTGGAGGAGAGGCCAGAGCACGGCATGAAGATACTGCAGGGCCTCAACAAGCTGAAGAACGACAAGATTCTCTGCGATGTCGCGCTCATTGCCGAGGGAAGTGGTAACAGTAGTAAGTGCTTGCTTACCAACGAATACTGTCTGCTTCTTCTACGTCTGTTTTTGTGTATTTTTTTAAACGTTTAATTGTTAATTAGTTATTAAAAATCGTTATTTAATTGCATATGTTTAATTAATTTTATTGGAAATTATTGTCATAAAGCTTTGAACGTGTTAATATTAATTTTGTAGGATAGCTTTGGAGGTAGTGTTCTCATTCACATAAAGTTTTATTGTCAGGCATGTCAATTTTCTGCTGATCCAGGGAAATCTGCTGATTTAATATTGTCCAGGGGTTGATGTATTTGTCCTGTATGTTGTTTTGGCCTTGTAGCCACTATTTCCTGGAATTGTTTTCTGCTGAAATCACAATGTTTTATCCATGCCTGTACTGTTATTATATTATATGTAGTTTTAAGTAGTAATACAGTGTCCCCTCGATATAACGCTGAATTTGGGGTCCATGACAGTCCTCATAGTACCAGCCTTATTATATTATAGTACAGGTAAAGAACAAAAATAAAAATGGGATCCACATCTGACCCAGCCTTATATCTGAATCCGCTGTATATCGAACAGTGTTATATCGAAGGGACACTATATATATATATTCATGATGATAAAATTATGAAAATTAATATTACCGTCCCGTCGCAAATGGGTGAACGATTCCCACAGCCACGTTACTCCATAATCACTCACTCATTACAAAATCTTATGACACATTTTTACAATGGGTAGTAGTGGTAATAATTATCTATCCTTTTTTTTGTGTATAAATGATGATAAATATTGGTCCCAACGAGAAAGTATTATATGTGTAATTATTCCCTCATTCTTGCAAATGTAACTGTTCCAGGGAAGAGATTTGACGTGCACCGTGTGATACTAGTGTCGTGTTCCGACTACTTCCGATCCATGTTCACCAGTGGGATGCGCGAGAGCACCCAGAAGGAGATCGAGCTGAAGGGGATCACTGCCAAGGGTCTGGAGAAGGTGCTGGAGGTCATCTACACGTCCACGACCACCCTGGAGGGTGACGACATCTTCGACGTCATCGCTGCCGCCACACACCTCCAAGTGACGCCCGTCATCGAGTTCTGTGAGCGCAACTTCCTCAGCGGGATGACCACGACCAACTTCTACGACTTCATCAACACGGCGAAGCTGTACAGCATGAACAATGCCCTGAAGCAGATCGACATATTCATCGCGAAGAACTTGATGCAGATCGCCAAAGAGGGCACGCTGCAGCTTCTGACGTACGAGCAGATGTTGAACTGTCTGAACAGCGAGAAGCTGTGCCAGCGGGAGATCGACATATTCCACATCACGTGGGAGTGGTTGAAGCAGTCGCAGGCGTCGGCGGCCGCGGCACAGTCTCAAGAGGACCACTCGCCGGCCCTCATCAGACTCATACGCTTTCCGTTGATCAACCCATCGGACTTGGTGCAACACGTGCAGAGGGTGGAGACGATGATGACAAACCCGGAGCTACGGCAGATGGTCCTTGGCGCCCTCAACTACCACGTGGTTCCGCACTCCCAGCCCCTCGTCATGTCTTCCAGCGTCCAGCTGCGCTCGTACGTGGAGCGTCTGGTCAGTGTCGGCGGCCGGGAGATCCATCCCAACCCGTGTCTACACGACGAGATTCTAGTGTTCGATTCGAAAATCACTTCCAACAGTCTGTTGAACCGCCAGGAGATCGCCACCCTACCTAGTGCTTTGAGTCATATGCAAGTGGTCGTGTACAATAACTTCCTGTACGTCCTGGGTGGGTGCACCACGCAGTGCGCGCATGGCGAGTCGGCGGTGAACTCTGTTTTACGATACGACCCCCGGTTCGACAGCTGGTTCCAAGTGTGCCCCATGCTCAACAAACGAGCGTACTTCTTCGCGGGAGGCCTGAACAATAAGATATACTCCGTCGGAGGGAAGTTCAAGGACGGCAGTCTGGCCACGGCCGAGGCGTACGATCCCTCGGAGAACACGTGGGAGCTGATCTCGTCCATGCCCATGTCGTATCACGCCCACGCGGGCGCAGTGTACAGCGGACACATCTACATTTCCGGCGGATACAGTGGAAACCACTTCACGCCAGACATGCAGCGGTACGATCCACAGACCAACCAGTGGGAGGACATGGCGCCGATGCTGACACCCCGGGGCTGGCACGTCATGTGCGCCACGCACGAAAAGTTGTTTGTGTTCGGCGGGTGCAACTTGAACGTTAATCAACAAGCGCAGCCCGTCATGCAGTCGGAATGCTACGACCCTTCCATTGACCAGTGGACGATAATCGCACCTCTGTCGATCTCGCACAAGGAGGCCTCATGTGTGGTGTACAATGATCAAATCTATGTGTTAGGGGGGTACAATGTTCAAACCAAAACGGGACAGAAGCTGGTGTCAAAGTACGATATTTACACAGGTATCTGGGAGACCGTGGGGGCACTGCCGAGGAGTTTGACGGGGGTCGGGTACTGTACTCTTCAGTTGCCCTCCTACAATGTAGATGAAGTGGACTGAGATGTAGCCCAACTAGTTGTATGGACACCCACATAAACACCATCAACTGCCCACGATGATGTCTTTAAGATTTCTAACTCTTTACACATTGACTTTTTCATAATCTGTTACGGTCAGTTAATTATTATACCTCATCCAAAACCCTCATTCTCTCCACCTGTTCCATTTTCTAGGAAAGGGAATGTCATTAACGTAATTAATAAAACTTAAAATTTCATCTAAGTTTGATAAAAAGAAAGTATATAGTCCAATATGATTCAATGAGAATGTTTGGATGATAAGGGTGCATTTATGGACCAGAAAGAATATTACTATCAGCATTCTTTTGAGCTGTGCATCTGATGTACAGAAATGAACATACTGAATAAATTAAAATAGTGACTGATTAAAAACTGATGCTGATTTCCATGCCTTCTGTCACCATTGCTGATTGATAAGCAAGCGTTTACTCCATACATGTGCATTTTGATTTCTGGACTTGAGCAAAAGACAAGATTGGTGATAGTGATGGCGATCATGAATATGTGATCTTGGTGATATTTTCTGTTGTACAAGTTTGCTCGGCAAAGTGAGGCATACTATTGGAACAACGTAGTATAGCCTTGAATGTTGTTTCTTTTTCTAAAAAAAAAGAAGTAATTTTGGATAAACAGGCAAAATATGGGTATCAATGCATTTAATGCCAAACTATAATATTACTTGATAATTTATAGAAACAACAGTATAAACTTGGAACTGCATTCATTTATTTGTATTTATTTGTTAATATAGGCTAACAAGTACATGTACCTATTATTGATGCATTATTAAAGTGTTAATGTTCCCATCATCATTACATCGAAAAGGCATACAATTGCAGATTTCATTGAGCGCGTAGCACAATATTTGAGTAATAATTGTAAACTAAATTCATTTGTGATAATTATCAATTCTATCACATTACCAAAATCCACATGTTGACTGGGGAATTCATTCTAGCAGTTATTGTGGTTATATGTTCCAAAGAACACATAATTTTATTCAGATAAAATATGAATTTATTTATAACTCGAGTGTTTTTAGGAATAAATACATCAGTAAATAGCAACTTCTGGGTTGACAAATCAAATGTATGTAGTCTCAGATAGAAATATATTTGCCCATTATAGGTCAACCATCTGTAATTGTATGCTTTTAGGCTTGAAAGTTTCAGAATCTTACAGGCAAATTCACAGAGGCTGAAACTGGAGATGCGTGCATCCTGGTTGTGCTCAGACATGTTCAGTGTTTTTGATGAAAATCTATATTTTGCTGTGAATGTGAATTTTCAAACGTTGCCCAATATCGGCATAATTTTCACCATCCTCGTAGAACCATGTGATTGGTGGTATACCTCAGTACAAACTTATTTCTAGCGAAAGGCTAGTATCACTTTTCTACTGGATCACCTTATAGTTATCCTAAATCATGGATCGTTTCCTCTACAACTGTAATTTATTTTATTTTTGTATTTCCGTAAAAAAAATTAAATCCTTTTTTAAACATTTTTTATTTTCTTAAGTTTTATATCTCAACTTCTCTTGGTTACGGTAATGAGTATGCTTTAGTTACAACGATAAACAAATACCATCAATGACGTTATTATTTATTTACAACATTGGATCATGATGTCAATATTTATTTTCCCACAGAATCCCATATTGTAATCAGTTAATTAATTTTTAACTAAATGTACTACGTAGTATACTCTCCAGTTTATTCAATATTTAAGACCTGATGGTTTTTTTTCAAAAGTTGGTGACCAAATGAGAGATTTCAACTGTTTATTTGTTCTGAATGCAATAAATTAAAACCTGTTGATCTATGTATCTCTCATGTGTTGATTTGTGTTTTATTTTTGCTTTTCGTGGCTCAGTCAGAAAAATCTATCCCAATAGATAAACCTCAATACATTGGTTAAATATTGGCATATTTGATTAGCATTTAGTTCCTTTTGTTAATTTTTTTATTACCATTGAGTTGTATGCTTTAAAAATAGACTAAATAGACTACTTATATTATTTATTATTTTACCCAAATATAGTCTTCAAAATATCTTCCCTTCTGACCACCTACAACAGGTATCTTTTCCTTTCACTCTGAATTTAAATTTGAGAATCTACCAAATGCCAAAATGCTGTTCATGAAATATATCATGCAAAGGTGATATTAACCCTTTCAGCATTGGCTTGGGACCTATTCCACAAAAAGATTGTAGTGGTACAAGAATCTTAACTCTTCTAGATCTACATGAATAGTGCAGGCATTGTATTTTCCCGCAGATCCGATAAAATCTGCTTCAGTATTTGTCCAGGGGTCTACAGTCTGGGCCTAGAGATTATGGAACTTTTTCTAAGTACGATTCCGTGCTCACAAGTTTTGTTCACAAATCCCCAAATAGAATTTGAGCTTGAGCATGAAATCGTACTCAGAAAGATTAGTAATCTGTGTTAGACTTATTTTCCGCTGGTCACAATTGTCTGTTGGATTGCCTGATTGCGATGTACATCTATGATCATTCTGTGGAATTTGGATCTTGGGCTATAGAGGAAGGTAACGTAGACAAAGAAATAATTTGCCTGCTTACAAAAAATGGTTGTACTGTCACTATTGTGGGCGGAATTCTGCCGTGAGATTACAAAGCCTTTATTGGTAAAATTTCATATAAAATTTGGACATGAGCATGAAATTGTACTCAAAAGGTTTCGTAACCTCGGAGTGGGGTTGGGAGTGCATATCATGGCATGACCTAATGTATTGGGGTCTGTGACCATGGCCCTCACTGTAATTTATGCCACTACTACTGCCAGTAGGACTATTTACTGCAACAAAGTGTATCTCCTTATATCCATCAAATCCCCTGGGATATACTGCTACTTCGTTTTAGAGATCACATGAATTTCTAAAGCAGACCCAGTAGATCTACGTCCGACTTGTCAAAAAACATAATTTTTTATTACAAACTATACTAAAAAGAAAATACTGAAAAATATCTACGTTTGTTAGACTAGTAACACATAATTTTACATTCTATTATTAAAAGCAACACAATTCAAATTTCATCATAGTCATTCAGACACATCTAGAGAGATGGCCAAACTATTTTTAGAGCACCGTGCAACCCAGTGCATGTTAAATCAGAGCTCTCTGGTTGGTTGATGATATTATGTCATGTTAATAGAAATTCACCATGAACTCGTATTTCAAAAACAGAGTTCCAGATAGCAATATATACCAGGGTATTTTAGGGATGTTAGTGTAGTTGCGATGGCCAGGTTTTCAAGGATGAATGTGCACTGGTATTTAACCAAGATGTGTTGATGCTGTGTCATTAAGTTATTGACCATAAAGTTAGATTTAATTACCATATGTAATGTTCGTTAATAGGCTTATCAAGGGCAGCACTTGTACACTTTACCTTGTTATGATAATCCTCCAATGGTTTCATGTTAGCATTCTTCCAGTAGCCCCATCTACTGTTTTATAATGTTATGATAATGTGGAATATCGTACAACTGGACTGAAGCAAAGAGTGTCCCTTTTTAGATTTTGAAATATTGTGTGGACTGGAATATATATTTAAAATATTTGAGCATTATAAGAGTTCTAATTTGGTTTACAATTGAAATACTGTTAAGCTGTTGTCAATGTTTGGAACCTATGCAACTGTGTGTTGTGTTACGGTAATTGGATTACAGAATCAATCCGCTTCTACACTTATTATGCATATGATATTGATAATAGTAATATACCAGTGGTTATCTGTCAAATGTTAAATTATCTTGTATAGTATCAGATTGCTTTTCTATTACAGATACAGTATGTGCATAATTGAGTATGCATGTGTGAGACCAAAGTCTGCATACACTGAACGTTAGCTACCAAAGGCGGCCTGTTGACTAATATAGGTTATTTGTATTCATTAGTGATTGATTATTCAAGGAAACTGCCCATTTAATGATGGCCTGTACAGTATGGACGTTAGCATTGTAATCATGTACGTAAGACAAGTTTGGAATACTGATAGCTGAACCTTTTCTCCATGAAGTTGTTCTGAGTAGATATCATTTGTTGAATTGAATATGTTTGAAAAGTTTACCTTGTAATGTGGGCGCATATATGGCTGAAAGATTCCTGTTTTAACATTCAGTAACATATCACTTGCCACCTTGCAACGACAAAAACAAATAAACTTAGGACATATAAATACTTTTTAGAACAAGATCGGTTTAGAACTTTAAGTGAATATTTTAATACATGTAAAAGCTAATCGCTAAAATATCAGTATGCATAATAATTGAAGCCCTTGTAAAATATTTGGGGATGGCGGGGAACCCCCTGCATATGTATGATCAAGCTCTCATTAAACATTAGAAAATGAGTAAATTTTTCTTAAGTCTATCAGGTCTCGATACAACACAAAATGTCCTGTATCCATGAAATGTTATTCCACCACCGAGCTTTGTTACTATTTATTATCTGATCAGCCACTCACCTTTGGACCACTTGCATTTAGGTTTCATAGAAAGAGAGGAAATACATACAATTTTGCTAGAAAGAAATATATCGCTCACAAATATCTTTGTTTCCCTAATCTCTATAAACATCTCAACTGAAAGAAATTAAGAATCTGTCCAACTTCATAAAGATTGTTATGTCATCTTTTGCCACTTGAATTACTAATACATTTATGTACCTATGTAATATTTATATTTACTCTTGTACCACCGTGGGAGGTAATAGGAGAATAAAAACTCTGAAACTCTGAACTCTTGATGCCTTGAAACTATGTATATTCTTTGCATCTATTCTAGTTCACAATAGTTGAATATAGTCCTTTTAAATTTGGGGATTTTCTCCAATTGTGACAAACATCTGTGACAAGGACTATGTTAAACATGCATTACAACTTCTCTGGCCTTCAGCCAATGTTGACTAGATTCCTCAACCCTGTACCATTTTTACGAGATGTTGAAAATGGCCTAGTATTCAAACATTGGAAAGAAAGTAAGGATAGACCTAATTGTTATTTTGTGAAGAGTGTCAATAATGATGAAGTTTATCGTTTCCTTGCAGTATTGTGATAGGTGAATACCAATGTACATAATTGTACATAATCATTTCTGTTATGCCATGTTTTCTTTTTACAGGAATACTCAAACCATGTTGAGTTAATGGTTTAGGCCGACACAGTTAAAATGTTATCTTGGATATGTTGTTCCAACCTTTCCTGAAATTTTTTTTGTGTCTGCATTAACACTGAGTTTCAGTGAGAGGAAATTAACCTTTGTCCCCAAAACATGCAGTTGGTATTGAATATATATATATGCCTAGAAAGAAATACAGTGCCCCCTCGATATAACACGGTTCGATACACAGCAGATTTGGATATAAGGCGGTACTATTTTTGTTTTTGTTATTTACCTGTACTATCGTATTAGGCAGGTGGTATAAGGCAGGGCTATGTCATGGACCCAAACTTCAGCGCTATATCGTGGGTACACTGTACATGTATGTTGATTTGTTAATTCTATTAGCATGGGTAAGCATATCCATTGCCCCTGCCTAGCAACGGTCCACTTGGTCATTGACCAGTGATTGGTCTGTTCACTGCATCATTCTACACACTATCAAGAAGAATTGGTAGCTCACACGGTAAAACCAGCACATTAATTGCTGAACGGTTTCACTGGGCATTTATCTGAATATGTCGTATAGAGAAGAGTAAAACAGGGATACCCAGTGGCATCACCTGTCATTTGTTAAGTGTAAACAATTATCTTCAAGCAGTCTATTCTCAAATAGTGTCCACTGTTGTGGCACATTTTTTAGATCTTTTCTAGCAACAATATTCAACAGTTCATTTGATCACATATCTGTAGATTCTAACAATATCTAGATCTAAATCTTGCTATAGCATTTTCTGAAGAGTTTAGTTAGCCAACACAATCTGAAAACAGCTGCTTGAATGTCCACAATGATAAACAGACAGAGACAGCATGTCCACAATGATAAACAGACAGTGACAGGATGTCCACAATGATAAACAGACAGTGACAGGATGCACACAATGATAAAGAGACAGTGACAGGATGTACACAATGATAAAGAGACAGTGACAGGATGTCCACAATGATAAAGAGACAGTGACAGGATGTCCACAATGATAAACAGAAACGTACCAGTCATCTTCCTTGGCTTCTGAATTTTCTCTGCATCAAGTTTCTCAGCTCGAGTTTTCTCTGCAGCAAGTTTCTGATCCAATTCTGCTTTTGCTCTCTCTGCTTCCTCATGCTTCTGCCGCTCGTTGTCTGCTCTGACCTTCATCTCTGCATCGTGTTTCTCCTTCAGCTTCTGGTAATGCAACAACAACAACGACAATATACAGCAATGGTTAGGTGCATTTGCCATTGGCAAAGAGAGCGCTATGGTCTCCTAGTGGATAAGAGAGCAACTCTAGGATGTGTAGGAAGATGAATTTAGACGTATTTAATAATAATACTGCATAATAATGATGGCATATATGGTTTCTAGTGAAGGGAAAATGATGTCAATAGCATGTATCAAAGTCGAAGGACAGTGCATTGTCCACGCAGTGTCGAAAATGACCTCAGGGTAAATAAGCTCTGTAACTGAAACTTTTCAATAGATATGCTATCAGAGGTTGTTATGGTAAAGAAAAACAAATATATTCTAACTCATACTATGCACCATGCGAGAACACAACAGTCTGTGTTACACGCTGTCACACTACGAGGGGTTTCGCGTGTTCAACATTATAAGGAATTTGATTGGCTCATATTATTATTAGCTGATGGTTTCAGGCGGAAAACAGCAACTTCCAATATGGCTCACGATATTGACGAAAATCGAATATTGAGTTGGCGAAAACGGTACCAAATCGATTGGTAGGAAACAGTACCTTGACTTATATTTTAATGAAATAAAGGACAAAACAGTGAAAGGTCTACTGTTTGGAAGTGGCTGGTTTGCAACCTCTCCAATAAAATTCTGTATAATGTTGAACACACGAAAACCCTCATAGTGTGACAGCGTATAGCACAGACATGCATTATCGCTGTCGGGAGAGCATGACTATGCACTGGAATGGTATACAAATCAGTGGAAATAATGATAGAGGTTTTGCCTGATTTCCGGCTATATAATGAAGCCTCTCCCTACTGGATTAGGCACAGTTGCTGGATGCCTTCAGCATGGACAGAGCTAAAGCTGGTGGACACCAGTTGTGACTGGCATTTTACCTTCACTTGATCTGCCTTTTCTTTTTTCAATTGCTGAATTTTGGCTTCATCTTTCTTCTTCTTTTCCTCCAGTTTCTGCCTTGACTGTTTTTCTTCTTCCCTTTGTCTTTCTTCTTCCCTTTGTTTGTCTTCTTCCCTTTGTTTGTCTTCTTCTTTTTGTCTTTCTTCTTCTCTGAGTCGTTCACGTGACTGTCTCTCTTTGTCCAGACGTAACATCTCTGCTCGTTCCTTGGCTGCTTCCAGATTATTCCTCCTCTCATTTTCCTCCTTTTTAAGCTGTTCTGCTAAACTGTCACGGTCCTGCATAAGTTAGGTTGAAAAGTGTTACTTGTCAATCCAACAACATCGACATTTTATTACTCAAAACCTCATGCAAACAATTTATAGGTTATAGGCCACCTCATAAATATCTATATACTTTTTTTTTTTAATAATTAAAAAGAGGGTGTTCTAACATTAGATTTAAACATACAAATTAGGTTGTTTACATTCACAAATACATCTTAGTGTTAAGCCGGTTGTGAAAAATTCCATATTTGGACAGTCTAAAAGCTTAAAATGTTACATTCAGACTGTTGTCCAGCAAGTCACTATAGTACGAGACCTTTTGTAGAGTGTGCATATCTGTAGATGGTACATTTTCATTGAAAAAAAT
>JAUTBQ010181063.1:0-10996 GCA_032361185.1 Lepetodrilus ovalis
CTTGGTCTGTCAGTACCAGCCGGTGCTCGCAGGTTTACTGCAACATTCAGCGCTACGGATGTTGCGGGTTTCCTCTTTCTCTGAACTGACAAGTCGTGATATTAGTGAAAGATTCTAGGAAACAACTAAACCCCATTACAAAAACAACAACAAAAAAGCAACCACACTATTCCTTTCATGCATTTAAAAACAGTATGTATAATGTAAACATTAGATCATGTTTGTGCTTGATTGCACATCTCCATCCTTTTGGCAACCAGAGATGCCCAAACAGTAGTGTATATGCCTGATCCAGCAGACAGAGGGTTAATTAAATAACATATCTCCTTCGATTACTGGATTGTTTTTGCCGATTTGAGTATCAGTATAATAGATCTAGGTTAAAAAAAAATAACCTACTTCAGTTGAGCACTTGGAATCTCAGGAATGTTGTACGCTTGCATAATATTGAGAACGAACCTCCCATTTATCAGATTTCTGTTCTGACTTGACCATAAAACAAATACCTGAGACCCGGTCATGGGTGAAAGTTGGACAAAATGTGGTTCAGATTTAATCTCAATGTAAGTTGGTATGTTATTAACATTCCTTCCACCAATACAACAACCTTCTGTGTTATCATCTGTTTAGCTCCCTTGTGTAACTGAACATATGCAAGATTTGATCAGTTTTCTAACCATAACATTATAAATCTGGTAAGGTCAATTTTTAGAAATCAAAGGTAGAGACGTCAAAGGTTTATGTTTATCTTTAGACATTAAGCTGCAGTTTGGCGAAGGCTAAGCCCAAAGTTAAAGCTTGACTGCTTTGGGGTTTATCTGACAGTCACAACACTGTTATGTCAAGGAATTAGTGTTGCATTAACACTCTTCCTGCTTATGACAACCATAGATGCCATGTAGTGAAAAGCTATTAATATTGATCCTGTGGGTAGAGGGTCGTTTAAGGTGATAGTACTGGCTCCCATTCCACAAAATGATCATAGTGTTACTAGTCGCAACTCCTATTTGTTTATATACTCATCAAAATTAATTAAGGACCAGGAAACCTTTTGGACATGTAAATTTAGTGTCATAGTGTTTTAGCAACGTAAAAATTCCAAACCTATATAAGGTGTGGGTGTTCTTCGGGAACTTGCAGACACATTGGAAGAAGAATGGTAACGAGGTTCCTCAAGCCGAGTTCAAAACTTAGTGGAAAGCTACCCCACAAAATATAATCTGGTCTTTAATTTATTTTGTTGAGTATATGAAGGTTCCATTCTAGTAGCGCTATGATTTGTTTTGTGGAACGGAGCCCTGGCATTGTAATCCTAATGTTATGACCTCGACTGTGGCTTCCATAAAAATTGGCCATTGTAATAATGTGCTTAGTAAACAGAAATTGGTTTGGAGATTACGAAATTTTTCTATGCAATTTTTATGCCCAAGCTCAAATTTTATATGTGGATTTGTGTTGAGTAGGAAATCGTCACTCAATAAAGGTTTGTAGTCTCGGGGTCTTGTTGCATGACCTTATCTTCACACCAGTCCTATATAATATAGTACTACTTCATCGTACAACTGAATCAATGAGCCATCAATAGTCGCATCATGCAATCTATTCAACAAGTGTCGATTGCTTCGATGGTTTCCAGTTTGCTGGTGAATTTTCATGTGAGAAAAGCCGAGTGGACAATTGAGTTATTAGCAATGTCAAACTGTGGGACACACTCTCAGAGTCCTGGCTGAGCCAGCTGTACGAGACAGCGTTGAGTCATAGTGTCACCTGTCTGGCAATGTCGACCTTCTATAAACAATTATATAGTCGCATAACAATAATAAATAAAAAATAATACAGTAATAATTAAAAATGATTATTTTTAGGAATTAAAGAAATAAATTATCTATATTAAAACATCCATTTGTTGTGGGGCTTTAATTTTTAAATAAGTCCCACATTTCAAATAAAAGCGTTTCAAATGAAAGATGGAAAAACCAGTAAAAATACATTTCCGTTTCTGTTGGGTATAGAGTTTGTCTCGCATCTAGACAGTTAGTGCATTTGTCTATGAATGATGTATCCCTCGCCAATAAAACCTGACATTGATTATAATATTGCCAAAATAATTCCGAAGTAATTATATACCATAGACGTACATTGCCATTTCCTAGAGATCTGAATGCAACCTTCACAAGTGTTCGGGGAAATGGAAAAGGCATGTTATATTTAAAAGGGCCATTTTTATGATATTGTTGAAATACATTTGGCCATTTTCCTTACACCAGCTATGTTAATTGTCCAAATTTCAGTGCTATTATTGAAAAGGATCCAATTATGCAAATATTCTGTTACCAAGTTATGTGTTGTATGAATGCTGTGTTATATTTTGTATTATTTTATTTGTTTATTTAATTATATGTTTGTTTAATTAATAGAGGCCTTTTATAATGAAAAAAAGAATTTCCCCTGGGATAATAAAGATATACATGTACATGTACTATTATTATTATTATTATTATTATTATTATTATTATTATTATTTAAGTATTATTATTCTACATGCCCTTCTTAACAATGTGATGTATTTAAGTCTTAGTCACCTACCTTGTACTACGAGTTGCTCCAGGCTCTCTCCCCTCTCCTCCCAGTGTAAAGCAGACCCTTGTGTTTGTTGCAGGATGGTGAGTACTTCCTGACGGCCACCCAGATGGAGGAGGAACGTCTTCAGCTACTCTGTGATCAGGCCGAGGCCGAGCTCAAGGAACACATCATGTCAGACGAAGGTAAGTTCCTAGTGTAGCCAGCATTAGTCCTTGTCAGTTCCAGTCACCAGTCAGTGTTCTAGCCACCAGTCAGTGTTCTAGCTACCATTGGTCAGTGTTCTAGCCACCATTGGTCAGTGTTCTAGCCACCATTGGTCATATGACCTGCATAGAAGCTCAAACTGTCATAGCAGCATGTGGCTGTATCTACAGCAGAGGAATGGCATATCAATAGTGAGGGGAGCACAGTTGGTCAAGGGTGGCATCGGCATAACTGTAAAATATGGCATACATTCGTATCGTTCGGTAGAGTGTCCATTTATCTATCTAAAATGTGCTTACTTGTAACATTCTAATATAGGATAATTACGGATTGGTCTCCAGGTAACATAGGTATCAACGTTTAACATACTAGTAGTTCAACATGATCGTGTATCCAGCCAATCATAGCACGCCATACATATGCCGTTGTAAAACTCCTTACAACATCGTCCACCGAGTGTATGACCACTGCTTTCAGCTGGATGATGTTGTAAGGAATTTGACAACAGCTTTTGTACGAGATTATTGTATGACGATATCAGATGGTGTGTAATTTCAAAATATAGCTCTACATGCTGGATGTTGTTTTCTTGCAGTGTCGGGCAGATTACGAGCAGCAATTGGCAAAGGAAACTTGTTACGAACTCAGAAGTTCCAGCAGTTCAGAGACTTGTGTTCACAACATATGGTACGTATGGCTTACTGTTTCCAAAGTATAATGTATTGCTAGAAATTGTTTTCATCATTTATTAGTGGAGATCTGAAGCAGGGAGTGGTTCCTAACCCTCTCTGTGACTATTTGCCATCATTGTCATAAAGAACATAGCTAACTGATTTCATCAGCAATAATTAAATGTTTAGTCATCGCAAATGGGTGAAAGATTCCCGCAGCGATGTTAAACTCCATAATCACTCGCTCACTCACTCATCGGAGATAGCAAGCCTGAGGTCCCAGTTAGAGCCTAGCTTATGTGTAGCAACCTTGAGCAAAGTGCTTAAATCTACACTGCTGCAATTCATCCAGCTGTGAATGGGTACCTGGTAGGATGAGATGGAACTGTGAATAATAACTTTCTAGCATCTGAAACAATTTTGGTTGTGTACTCCCCAGGGGGTTGAGCAGGTATGAGTGCACATTTATCCAATGACTAGGGTAATAATAGTGTAGCACTTGGAGCGCGGACCTTATGAATGCACATTATTATTAATTATTATTATTATTAAACTCTCACAGCACCCTGACGTCAAGGAGAAGGAGACCAAATGGGAGGATCTGCTGGGATTCTGGGATATGGTCAAGATTCAGATAGATAGCGTAGACGACTTGTTTGCGGAAATTGCAATCATGAGACATAACGGGTGGAAGGAAATACCTAAACAAGTAAGTTCTTCAATTTTCAATGTCATAATTTTTGTGTGAAGCTCAGTAGTATATGTGGCATTTCTATTTCATACTTACTCCAAAACACACACACTGGATATCCACTCAATTCCCCAGAATAGCCAGAATATGTTTTGTCGTAAGTATTCATAGAAATAGAAAATAAGGAGAAATGTTCTCCTTTTTGTTGCATTGTGTGAATGATCCTAATGCAACGACTCGCTCAAAACAATATTTTGTGATAGTGTGGTACATATTGCAACAAGTAGGAGAATGTATTTTCGTATTATTATTTCAGATGTCGAGGAGAAGTTCAGCAAGTTCTAGTCCAAAATCTGGTAGTCAATCACAGGGGAGCACACCCAGTCATACACCAGGTATGCATACCACTAAAACGTTTGTTTTAAGTACATCCAATGATTGTGCATCTTCTTCCTGGGGCTACTGAGATACTATTTCTACTGATTTAGATTAATAACTTCTTTTTCTTCCTGTCCATAACTTTTATGTGTGTTGCCTTTTCTCTAAGTTGGGTGTTGCAATTTCATTTCAGGTTCTAAGCGCAAGGGATTGAAAACAAAGGAAACGCCCGAGTCTTCGCCCGAGAGAGTACAGAAAGCACGGCAGGTGTCGAAAGCTCGCGACGACGCGCGCAAACAGATGTTGGCCGAGAAACGTGCTGCGATGAAGCAGCAACAGGCAAACCGAGAAGTGGAAATCTACACATCTGAAAACTCTCAAAAATGACAGGATACGGAAATAGTCGTATGCCAATGAGATTAAAAGGACAATATTATTATTATTATCATCATCAAATGTTTTATATGTACAGTAACCAAAAACTCGACTTCCATATAAAAAAGACATGATGGCATTTATATTACGAGATGTCCTAGGTTATTTATATGCGTGTGTGGGTGTGTGTGTGTATGGAGGGAATGTATGTACATTCATACCAAGTGCAATCGTGCGTCATACATCGCCTAGTCACCATAGGTAACCCTTGCCTCACATGTTTCGTGCCTTGTTTTTTCGCCGGAGAGAAAGAGAGTGTAGATAGAATTAGTGGAGAATGGGGCAAGGGAGACAACTAATGATAGGTTTATTTTTTTGTGAAGTAAAGGAGATAAGTATTGATAGGATTGGGAACAAATCTCATTTTCTACACAATCAATCTACCGATGAAGTCTGTATGTTTACTGAATTTTTGCTCTTCCAAAACATTTAATGGAAATTTGTATGGAATGGAATATTGTTATATATTAACAATTTGTAAAACATATATGTATTATATTTTTTATTTGATTTTCTATTGTAAACTTGCAGACTTTTGGGGTGAATTGGTTGGTTCGTTTCCATTATCTTTATGCATTTCTTAAATTGAATCAATTTGTAAGATACGAGTGGCAAGATAACATGCCTGTAAAATCTAGCTTTGCTGCAATTGAATGTTTTATTGGTATATTTTAATCACACCAGTTCCTTTGAGGACTTTTAGTGTCGGACAATTTTAAATGTGTCGTGGAAAATGCAACTTTTTCTTGTGTGGAGTACTGGCAATATAAAACATTTGCCTACAGTGCAATGTTAGATTGAAATTAAAAGCAATATCAGTGTAACAAGTAACCTACTACTTGTTTTCTAACTCTTGTATAAGCTATTTTCCTGCAGACTGTTTGGGGCTGAATTGTGCACGGTTTGGGCTTCTGTAGTAACATTCAATAAATTGAATTTGGTTAGTGAGAAAACATTTATTGAACATGCTGCTTTCCTGATTTAGTTGTCCAATCACCTGTTTGAACTCGCCCTTAAAGGTTTAACATAGAAATAACTTGTTAGAACTTTCCCTTAAGGGTCAAATTCTGGAATGAAAAAGGTCAGTATTTTGTTTGGTTGTTTGAAATCTGCATCTATTTTTATTCCCCTTCTCATCTCCAACTTTTCCACGATTTCGAAAATTCATGTTTTCAATGCTTTGCAATGGATTGACAGCTTGCGAAACAGTTATATTTTTTTTCATTTAACCCTCTCCCTGCTGCAGGCAACCGGAGATGCCCTAAAGAGCAGTGTCTGTGCCTAATCCAGCAGGGAGAGGGTTAAAGTAGCCAAATTGTATCTACACAAATTAAGGGTTAAAGACATTTAATGGTGGAAATACTGTGACGTACCAACAGGGTAGTCACAGATTTGTTATCACTTGTAAGCTTACACTGTCTTATAGGTGCTGATCACATTCATTGTAATAGATCATATGCGTCATGAAATTATACATTAATGCATATATGTTGAAATTACATTGTACAATGTTCAACATCATCCTAACTTACTTTTTTTTCTTTCTATCTATGACATAGGCTATTGTTATATACAGAATAATATTTCCGTATTCACTTTTTATCGTATTTATCGTGGTGATAACAATGAACCAGTTTATGCCAGTATAGGCGGTGGATAATAATGGTGCTTCTTTAAATCTTAGTCCTCCAAATTTTCACAACAATTTCTCTATTTTCTAGATGTTTTCCTGAAATTTCAGAAATTCCATGAACAAGTGCCTGATTTGTTTTTGTATAATTGTAGAAATTGATTAACACAAAACACAATGAATTGTATAAACGGCCTGTCCCTTGAATGGTTTGTTATGATGTATAATTTGTATATATTGCAGACCTTGTTGCTTCATTGCGTGCATGGAATAGAGTGCTGATCTAATACAATTTGTAATTTTAAGAACAAAACATGCCATGTTTTATATATTTTCTAAATATATGCTGATTGCCAAATATCAATTTCTATCTACAGTGACTTGTTAACATTTGTATTTTGAAAAACGAATTTCAGGGGAGATAATTTCACATGTCCTGGAAATTGTTGTGAAAATATTTGGAATGAGTTAAAAAATATCATATCTTTTAATACCCAGTTTCATGTACAATGTAAATAGTTTCATCCCCCATGGTATTACTGTACTACGTTATCTGGGATATCAGCTCATATTAGTGATACCCTCTCTTGTCTCATGTAGATACCTACATTGGAGTGACAATTTGTCCAAATGTACGCACTGTATTTTTCAGTATAAACATGTTTAGTATTCAATATGCTACATTTTGTCATGGTTTTTACTGGCGCTAGTTGGACGGACATGAAAATGGCTGAATGTCACAGAAATGCAAGCGATTATAAAGTTACAGTTGCATTTCATTATATCACAGTTACCAAAATGGCAACACATGTTACGTACCAGTTGTAATACCTGTGATAGGTTCTGCCAATATCTTTAAAAAGAAATATTTATTGATCATATGTCAAAAACACTTCACTTATTTAGTAATGTTACATACTTAACATTTCCGATTTGTTTTAATTTATTAATTCATATAACTGCATTAAGTAAATATATTATACTTAGAATAATACTAAAACCAGATATATTACACATTATTGATATTATAATGTATAAACACATTGAATAGCTACCTACATATCTTGCCTTGAATTATTGGGGGAAATGGCTCTGTATTCTAGAAAATAGGGATTACAAACTTGGGCAAACCTAAAACATCTCTGTATTGTATGTTATTATTTGAAACAATATGAAATTTGTATACTGCATGTGTTAATATTTTGTCCAAGTTGTTTATTAAGTTGGGATACGAATGAGTGTAATTTACAGTTACATATAAAACTATTGTGTCCCATTTGTTCGTGTTGACCAACAGTGTCCAAAATGAAAATTGAACTGTGAAAATAAATAATATTGACACGCAAAGTCAATGACAACTTTGAATCTACACTTCAGATTATAGTGTAAACATTTAAATATGTGTTAAGGTTGAAACCTTGAAAGTATTGTTCTGAGAATTTCATTACACTTTGACACTGGTTAAAATAAAGTGTTTATGTATAATAATATGCAATGTTTGTTCAAGCTGTTAAATTTTGATATTGTGGTTAGCTAGAGTTTCATACAGGATAATGGTTGATGTTTTCAATTAATGCATTGTTTAACATTTGTTATGGCCTTACTACTTGACTTTGTCATCGTTTTGACATTACATTACCGTACTCGGAGAAACAGGCATGCTTTGCTGCTTATTTGGAAATTTTCTTTGGCTAATAAGTTCTCTCATAAAAGCTTCAATGCTAAATTTGACACTATCATAAAAAATGTACTAGAAAAAGTCGAGACGATTGAAGAGCTTAGGAAACTCAAACGATATCCAGTATTTTGCTAATGAATCTCCAAGCTTTTAATATTGTGCTGTTTGAATTGCATGTCCGAAATAAAAATGAAATGACGAAGAGATTTGTTTTCTTGTTGTCATTTGGTTTTAGATTCATTCAAGACGAAATTGATTGAGATATTTCTTTACCAGGGTGTAGTATTTTACTTTGAGCTGAAATGAATATTTGAGTATTCGCAGATGAATATTTAATTACAAATATTTGAATAGTAAAACAGCATTCCAATATATCCAAAAATATTTGCATCAATGTTGTAACAAATATTTGATAAGCGGAGAAATAAAAAGCCAATGAGACTTATTTCAACGTTTTTGCTCAATATCTAGTCGGAAAATACATTCAAGATGTGTGATGATTTATCGACAGGGTGACCAGAATTGTCACGTAGCACATTATACATAATAATATTTCAAACAAATATTGGAATATGAATAGAATACTTAAGATTAATATTTGAATCGTGTTTTTGCTGTTCGTTACAGCTCTTAATTTCACCCATGTTCGCCAAATAATTTGTATGTTAGAATAATTAGAGGGTTCGAACTATTAGGAGAATTCAGGTATGTAATGTGCTACGATATTCAAGAAGAAAAAGACAGATTTAGCAGGGATGAGAAATTTCGGTGGATTTCTGCATATTTTGAGACTCCGGGTGTTTATTTAATTATATATACCGTAGTTAAAGCATGTGAAGTAGCTTCACAAATTTTATTTTATAACTGGAAAATAATACAAATAAACCATGAATTTCACTTTGATAAAAACGTACTTCAGCTGAAAACTCAAGATTTTACAAGATTTTCAAGATATTATTTCAAGCACTCGTAAAATATTTCATTCGCTAAATCTGATACATTTGTAGTTGATACATAATTTTGTTGATGACCAAGTCAAATTATGATAAAACTACTAAAAAATGTAGGTCAATATACATCTACATACTTCTGCTTCAATGATTGGATGTCTCTATCACCTGTATGGGTTGCATCTGTAAGATGTCAAAATCACAGATATTCAATATATTATAAAATATGACCAAAATGCTAAATTACATAATACAAGACATAATTGCTTATACACATTTTATTTTGGAGTTTGTATGTTGATTTAAATAGATTTTATTTATTTGTTAGATATCCGTAGAATAAATCTCAATTTTATAATTAGATAAAGATTTTGCTCAAGATATTATTTCAAGCACTCATAAAATCACAATATGTTAGTGAAATACTATTTCAACACATTTGTAGTATATCTAAAAACAAATTAAATGATAGAATCCATCATAGCGAATGGACATTAACAAATGTTTTGGTAACCACTGAGACCCACCCTAGAACGCCGCATTTTCTAAACCCTGGCAATCCACTGTATATATTATGATTACACTTACTCTCCGTCAAATAAATGGCCGGAGTTTCGAGAATGAGGACGCCCTCGAACATAGGAATGAATTGTGGGATTAATGAAAGACGCATGACGTTTGATACATGTACAGAATTTATATAGGGCCATTGCAGATAACGTCTAAATGTATAGTATATAGATTACAAGTCCCTTATAATCTATGTATACTGTATAGTACTAGTAACGGTAGTTTTCTTGACAGGACGTTCTTGAAAATAAAGTGAAATATTTGTTTTGTATGTGGTCTGCTAAATAAAGATTATTCACATTCTGAGCCATATTTAGACATCAACTCAATAACAATACATAACATACATTATTTGGGAAATTAAAATGGAATTTTAACTGAAGAATGTGACATTTTGACGAAAATATGGTAATAATTGTGCAAAATAGCATTCATTTTCAGCAAACATATTTGCTTACTACCGGTATATGGACTGATGTGCCTATCAGAATTATTCTCAATCATTTGTGAAGACAATAGTACATACAAGAGCAGCAAAACCATTTATAAAAGTTCATTTTATGGCATTCTGTTATCCCACACCTCTTTCACAAAATAAAAGATAATTTTCATGAAAATTTAAATCTTATTAATAATGAGATAATGCTCAATTTATATTTACATTGTTTGAATAATATTATTGGTTTTGGTTAGAGAAGCAAATTTCACTTGGTTCTGTTGTAGTTTTGTTTTCAAGTCAGTGATGGCATTACAAGCTACAGTTACCAAAACATTTATCTAATCAGTAATGAATAGCAGAACTGGTAGAATTTATGATCATATTGGGCCACCCATTTCATAAATCAAAGAGCAGATACCGGTAAATGCCTCTATCGTATTTGCCAGCTGAATACTTAATTCTTTTCATCAATGAACACACTTTAAAGTTACTGATGATTGTGATTACAGTATGGATGTGTTCTTATAGTTCTACATATGAAAAGATGCTTATAGATACCTAAAGGTAACACTTTACAACACAGCTTTTGCAGAATATTACTGGTATGCCAAAGTAACACATAAACCAGACTAACAATAATCTCATTGTTGCCAATAATGTCGTTAATGACCTTGAGCAAATTCAGTGGCAATGCATGCTCTCCTGACAGCGAGAACACAACAGTCTGTGTTACACGCTGTCATACTACGAGGGTTTTCGTGTGTTCA
>JAUTBQ010181074.1:0-10994 GCA_032361185.1 Lepetodrilus ovalis
GAGCCCTCGGAGGCCCCAGCCGTGATCCATCCCTATTGCCCGAGCCCTCGGAGTCCCCAGCCGGGATCCACCCCTATTGCCCGAGCCCTCGGAGTCCCCAGCCGTTACCCACCCCTATTGTCCGAGCCCTCGGAGTCCCCAGCCGTGACCCACCCCTATTGCCCGGGCCCTCGGAGTCCCCAGACGAGGGCCATTCACGCGGCGAGTACCGGGTATAGAGGAGCGGTAACGACCAATGACGTGCTAAATGACACAAATAACAGCCTGGAGCAACGACGAGAAGACCAGAGGATAGTCGGTGAACGGCTTGTCTTGTCATAACGCAAGCTATTAGGCCGAGACACTCACGTGCAAGGCTACCTATTTCACGTTTGTGCTGACCAACATAACTGAATACTGATGAATATGATGTGTAAGAGAACTAGCCAGGGCAAATACAGATTGTACTGTTCTTATACTCAAGAGCATCATGGTGATTGCTGTTGCTGAGATCTTTCTTTGTACAATACTAAGTTCAGATTGCGGTGTATCCCCGTTATTGAAATATTATACAAGATAATATTATAATATACTACATGAAATACAGCATGAGGATTAGATTACATTTCAAGGTCATTTGTGCCAAATTTGCAATATTACGGAATAATTGGAACTCGTCATCTGAAAACAAAGACCATAATCTTAATGATCAGTCTATTGGTTTCTATGGAAATATAATAAGATGACACGAGTCGTGGTTGATGACAACCTCTACCATATAACTGGCAAATCCCTGTCCATAGTTCTGTGTCATCCAGGCATTTCAAAGTTTTGTTAGGATTTCTCATCAGAATTGAGGACCTAGAATGACGAGTGGAGAGGAACGCGGCCAAGCGAGTGAGCGACAAAGACGTGCTGCTGTGCTGTGACCTCAACGCTGTGATCGCCATCTTGCCAGCAAGGGTATGTCACACGTGGCTTGAAATGAGCCGTGAGACTGGAGAATGAACACCCACAAAGGGGAGGTAATCAGGCCTGCGTATTTTGGAGAGATACAATGACGTTGTGATAATCTTCTATTGACGATGTGGCGTGACATCCTCTCCATAATCCACACACCGCCGCACATGATTGACATCAACCGATCATCCGTGTGGACCTTGTATGCTCGTCTCGTGTGCACGTGTGATGGTAGCATCATTATCAGACCTAATTGGACACGTAGGCCTACACCATGGGCACCACAACATACCGTATCCGTTGTTATTCCATCTCCTGAAACACATGGCCGTCTTTTCCTTAGATTCACCAAAGCTTGAGATGGAACGTCGAGGTACCGAGAGTGTGCCTCACGGCTATGCTGATTCAAACTATAGTTCTGAAGGTGCTTGTCTTACATGAGAGCACTGATATGTGCCAATATTAACAGTCACTAATATCTGTGACACTATTACAATTTGAACTAATAAGGACGGTCTCAATATTAAATTTTGTTCAGAAATCAGAACTGCACGGAAGGTGGGATACCGTTCTCATTGAAATAGTTGTTTAAGGCGTTGTTTCGTGAACTGAATAAAAAAACCAACGAGCATTAATTGAAAGCATGGTCTGAATATATGTCTTAATCAACCCCTGAAGCATCCCACTATCAGCGCACCAGCAATGTCTTCCCAAAGTAATATATTGGCAATTATCTCTTCTGGGGAAAGTTTATCGAAAACCAATCAGGGAATTGCAAACATGGATGGTCTGGTACGCCTGTTATTTTGAAGACGATCCCCGACCTAATCCAATCTTCACTCGTGTAATGGTCAAACTAATGGCTTTTTAATTACAGCAAAACAAACAAAGTCTCCCTTTCACGAATGCACTTTAAGTTATTACCCTGTGTAACGTCAGTGGAATTAGTACCGGCTTTTCAAGTTAACCACTCAAGTGGCTATTACAGACATCCATGCGCCGTCAACCTATCTGGCTTTCCTCCTCGTTTTCATTATAATGTCCAGTTATGGCGTCACCGTTTTAAATTTCCACCACTCAAACGGCCACGGCAATCGATATGCCGTTCAACAGTGAATTATCCAATATAGACGTCTATGCGTAATTCATCCAATAGAAGTCAACATTCGGAGAATGGACTTTCTATAACCATATTTCGTTAATGTCTTCCTTATTATTTATCCGTCAATAATTACATGGTACTCATTTGAGAGTATTATAAATAGTATCTGTACGACATAGGGGCAGCAGACATACAAATATTCTCTTTTTTCATTTTCTAGAGACAAATCCAGCATATTACAAACAAAAAGTCTAGTTCAAGATATTTCTCCCAAGGAAAATTAGAATAGTATTAGACCTACATGTATCACATGTTTCATAAAATACATTACTGGGCATATTATTTTGAAGTCAGAAGACAGTACTTCGTACTAAATATAGTGCACGTGAATAGTAGCTGGACGGGAATAGGGGCCGCACACACGTCTATGTGTATCGACATTTCGGCATTCTGAAGCATTCTTTCAACTACAGTATATTATGTTTACAATGAGCAACATTTGCCATTATTGTGCCAGATACGAGCAAGTAGTCTTACTCTCTTCAACAGTGAGAAATATAGTGAGACACGTTACATATGACGTTACCATTCTTTAAATTGTGCATCACAGGCACTTGAAACAGGCTATTAATTTGTTTTAATGTTTTATTTTAATGTTTTTTAAATGTCTTTCTACTAAAAAATATATAATTACTTATGGGTTTAGATACCGGGAGTTCACGGACTTAATTACGGAAAATGCCACCTTTGAAACAGAATGTTTTAATCAGAAATTAGGCCCAGTACCGGCCTTAAATTCGGAAGTACCCGTTATATATTGGGATTTTGTGCTTCTGATGCGAAAAATAGACAAAATGTATAATTTGGGCACTTGAAGCAACAACAATATAAGAACAAAAGAAATCCGTTAACCATTGGATGCCAGAACAACAAAACGATTAACAGGACTGAAAACCCATGAATGTTCTCAATAACTGAACGGCATCCTTTGGAAGAGAATGTGAACAGAAACATTCAAATAACAGAAGAAACAGTTAGCTTCTTTCCGTTTTTAGGCCCATGGACCCAATTTTGGGTGGGCCTAAATACGGGAACTCCCGGTATATTTGTAGTGATGATATATCTATTTTGAAAACAAAAAATAAAATAGGGACCCATCAACGACTATCAATACAAATATATCTAACCCCATAAATATATATATTTTAAAATATGACATTTAAAATAAATAGAAATAAAACACCAAAACCAAATAATGGCCTGCTTCAATTGTCTGTGGTTGCAACATCATTCTATTATTAGTACTAAGCCAGTGTCAATGTACATATATACTGTGTACATGCTGATAGATACCTATTGCTGCGGTTGCCTGACGCATAGAGCTACGGACGGAGATTATCATTTTCATCAGATTCGCATTTGCAATTGCATGTACGGTATTATAATAAACGAGGGTCAGGCAGTATAACACCACTGATTAATGCATTAACCATTTCGCTTTAACTTTGAATCCGTATTTCCCCAAATGGACATTCAGCGGCTATTTGTTTGTTGAATTTCCGAACTTTTCAATTTCCATTTTCTCGCTGAAATAAAGTACTATAGTGTGTCACAAGGAGTGGTTAAGCAAATTAATATTTCATACTCATTTAATAATACATCCCGAGATAACACTCCTTTGAGCATGTACGAATAATTTAATTTTGTTTTGTGTGCACCCAGATTATCACAGATCACGTATTATTATACATCGCGGGCCTGTCTGGAGTATAGTCTGCACCAATATGGTAACATACCGGAGTTTGAAAAGTAGGGTAATTCAACAAAAAACCAATGGTTGTTTAGGAAAGAGTTGTCCATTTGGAAACATCCCTATACAGGGTTGAAGTGAAATGGTTAGTGAATCGATTGGTGGTGTTATCCATATCTGTCCGTCATTTATTTATGAATTATATGCAATTGTAAAACCCGAATACGATCTGATGCGTTCATGTTGCATTCAAATACGCTCGTCTATCCGTATTTCTATGATGCCAAAAATAAATGTATATTTAACATAGCAATAGGGCATAACATAGAGCCACGAAACCGCAGCAAGATAGATATCCAAACCGCAACGAAATGCTCGTCACTAGATGTTTGACATTGCTAGTTCATCTTTTGTTCTGTATCCTAGACTGCGTGTCGCCATGTTTGTCCAGTGGCTGCTATGTATGGCTAAGTACTTCCGTAATTTATTGCTGGAGCTTCTGAACACCGTTTCCTATATTATATCTTGACCCTGCTAAATTACACTAAGGAATTGAATTGCCCGGATCAAAGCATGGTGTCTGACTTCACTCGAGGAGCAATCTTCAATGAAAGTCGTTTAGCTTTGGATACACTACGAAAATCAATTCTCTACTCGCAAGTGACTTTTGTTCATCAATAGTGACATTCTGATAATATCGCCAATCTTCACACTTTTGAAAGTCATCTTTAGAAGAATTTGTGTACCACAACAGGCAATCACCCAAGCTTCACGAGATGTTTGAAATCGATGACCTAACAAACGAGGAATGGCGGGAAATAGGCAGCAATGACAGGCCCGGATATGTACCCGAATAGTGAAAGATCACGTCACGCGACATTGCCGAGCAGACGGAGATTCATACTTTCAGAGACTGACAGCTCGGGTAATGGAAGAATTCGCCGCCTGCACATTTTGGGCAGATGAAGACTCAGAAACAAGATGGCGAATGTTATCGTCTGCTGAGCGAGAAAGAATAATTGGTGAGAGATGGTATGTTGACACGTGGTAAGCAACCGACAGGTTTGGCGGTTTGGGAACTGTCGAAACGAGGGGAAAGAAAATGGCGGTGAACACAGAAATCCGTACACATGCCAGACTGGCGGACTTGTCCAATCTGAACATCGCGGAATTCCACTTTCTATCTTGCCTCCTGTGGGTACATTCAAACTGGCAAAAAAAAAAAGCAACTTGAGTCGACATTTTCCGTTGGCAATGAATCTTTTCATCAGTTTTGCCTGTATACATTCTGACGGCCATTTCAAACAGTCAAGCGAATTCAAGGAATTCATAAATTTGCTTGCGAATACACTAGAAGACAGATAGGTATCTGCAACGGTACCGTTATGTGGACAAATACTGCTTCTTAGCCCGGTTCCTAGCATTAGTAGATCTATACTCCTTTTACATAGGTCATCATATTATATGGCTATGAAAGTGTGCTCACGATGTCTATCCGGAACAGTAAGAACTTACGTGGGACATAAGAAAACAACTATGCTCAACACACTTAATTAAGGACCAGTAGCCTTTTGGGACACATAAAATGAATGTAGCTTTATATAATTTTAACAACGAAGCATTTCCAAGCGTCCACAGAATCCAGGTATTCTTCAAGAACACGCAGAGATATAATGAAGTACATTGGCTCCGTGCTCATCAAACCGAGTTATAAACGTAGTAGAAAGCTTCCCCACAAAATACCTACAGGTCCTTAATTTATTTTGCTGAATATATAAATGGAAATCATCACCAGTCGAATAATATGGTAACAGTTTTAACTGATGATCACATTATATACAGGCCTTTGCTTCCAAATGTAAATGGCCACTATGAATGTGAGCTTATGCTATCGCTATTGCAGCTATGCTTGAAAACTGTAACTTGCAATTTTTAAATAGGCATCGTGCAATGTGTTGCCAGTGCTACGATACAATAGGCGTATAACAGTGTCAGTGAGCACTTATAACGTGTCTATTAGGTTATCTGGGCACGCATTCATGTTTCTTGCCACAAGTGCCACATAAAACGCCTATTAAAAATAATTCATTACAATACAGTGCAAAGGCAAAGCATATATTTATCAAAACATCTTTTTAAGTATAAACATATATGCATTATACAATCATTATAAACATTAATGATTTATGAATGGTAAAGTTTCACATTCATCTTGTCAAGCATCCTCGTTTCTCAACCGGGATGATGTTGTCCAAACACCACATGTAACTTGTTGCGAGGTCGTAGATTCGACATTTTAATCGGATATGCCAACTGTTCTGCGGTATGAGAAAGAACAACTCGCATTTATAACCAGGGTCAAGGTCGGGGTTATCGGAGACGTCATCTTGGCCGCCATCTTGATTCAAAATGGCGGTCGTTATGTCAAGACAGCGATAATAGGTGCAGGACGATAGGGACATGAGGCGCTTTAGCTGATAAGCTGGGCGCTTAGTAAACAATGCAGTCTAACAATTAGCATTCTATCAAACAGAGAAATTATCGAACAGGAGAAATGTTTACGTTATTGGTATACAAATAAGATAAACGTCAATTAAGAAGAGTAAGAAAGCCGCTGGGGGTCTGGGTGGTCTCCGTGGCGTTCGGTCGCAACGTTTTTCTTGACGAGAAAACTGATAAAAATAACAGAATAGCTTTTTGTACAAATTGCACTCAAGAGCTTGACGATAAGAGAGAAGGAATCGACGCGGGGATCTCAGAATTCGGGCGGACAAGTCGCTGTAAATATTTTAATGGCCCCGTAGGTTTGCGAGACGCTGGGTCTGTATGTTAAAACACACGTTGTAGTGGAACACAACGAGGAACTGTATGTTCTTGCCCGGGCGATATTAGCGGGAGGTCTAAGTGGTTCAATAATAGAGAGACAACTCGTGTCTTATACGCTCTCATCTTAACTGGAATGTGTTCGTAAATAGCAGCGGCATAGAACACGTCTCTCAGACGTTTTCATGACACGTTCTATACTAACTAGCAACTGGACTGTTGGACTTGATTTGTCTAAATACGGAAGGGTAAACTAATGTAAAACTACACCCTGACACACACGATCCTGACTGCGTGAAAACCTGGCGTAGGCTTACAGTGTAAGTGTGACACTATCTATATGAAGCACATACTATAGGAGCATAAATACATGTATTGAGGCAAATTTTAATCTTTATAATGTCTGGAGAGGAGAATTGCATTCCGGTTAGACCGTGATAAAGGGAAAACCATCGTATTCATATCAACATTCAGAGACATAACATAAAGATGGCACCATTGAATATACTCACGCATTATATCCAACGCCTCTTGTGTATTAATTACATGTTCCTACATAATGAAAACCAATAAGATAAGAAATACGGAATAAACTACTTCATTTTTAAGATATTAATGCATATAGTAACTGAAATGTTAAGTACGCTCATCAAGTATATTCTTAACTGCATACACATAACATATTATCTGTTTCCATTAGCAACATGTCGAGAGATTTTCACCCAGAAGGATGTAGCAAGGATCTTCTGTTCTGAAACACTGGTACCATTCACAACAAGGATATACTCGTCTCGCTCTGGACTGATCTCACATTCAGTCCGCCCGCTCCAGAACAGTTGCACAGAACATTTGTAGACACAACTGGTTTTAAGTCAAAATGTCTGAAACTGCTACAAGTGTAAGTCAATGGCATAACACACTTTTTACGGCATAACACACTTTTTTCGCTACAATATACTTGAAAATAAAAATGGTTAGCTAAAATTGTTGTAGCTATATGAATGGTCCTTGCAACCAGACTTACATTTGTAGCGCGTTCCGGGGTTTTGACATACAACTATTGTAGGCTACAATTGTTCTGAGTAACGGACCTAGATAACAACAGTTCCTGGTATCTATTGTCTACAGTCTGCAGGATGTCACGGCTACAAGTAACCCTCTTCAACATGTCTGAAGAAATTGAAAATTCTAGACACAACATTTATCTGTTCAGCAATTACAAGCACTCTATCAGATACACAAGTGTCTAGACCTTATTTACACACTGACAATTGTTTCTTATTGCAGGTATCACGTAGCTATTTATAGCTATCGAATATCAATTGTCTTGGTCAAGAATTACAGCATTGTTATTAATTGTTATCATTATTATTATCATTGTTATAACATACATATTAGAACAATATTGGTCTCGGAAGGTGAAATTAAATCGTTACATTATCAATAATAATAATGTAGACGATTGGAAGGAACCACTGAACAGTACTCTCTGAATCTCCATGTTGTTGACGGTTCTCGCTAAAGTCTCTTGAAAATGAATAGTTTTGTAATAATAAGCAGTGATACAGACTACGCAGATACCGGTATTTGGATTTCTCCATCTGAAAACTGTACCGGTACCATACCACTGATATACAAGGATACCAAGATAACAGGATATCAAGATGACAGGATACCAAGATAACAGGATACCACGATGACAGGATACCAAGATGACAGGATACCAAGATGACAGGATACCAAGATGACAGGATACCAGGATGACAGGATACCAAGATGACAGGATGACAAGATGCCTAAATGACAGACACAATGCTAAAATGCGCAGTTCTGATGCGCTCATGACAGGTGATAACATCAAGTGTTTTAAACATTTGGTTGAAAAACTATCAAACCTAAAAACAAAATGGTTCATTCAGCATTATATTGATATGACTGCAACGTTCTGGTTATAGCACAGTATTTAAGGCATGGCAGGTGAGTGTAGTATGTATGACCGCTCCACGTGTAAATAAATACATCAAGTTTGGGGAACAGGAACACGACGTTCTGCTACAGATGTCCACGAAGTCATCAGTTTCAGAGCAATGCTTAGAAGACACTCCAGACGGCAGGTTATGCCGAACACATCACGCAATAAAGCATGTATAATGTGTATATGTGTACACAGAGGCATGGGTAGCCGTAGTCCACTTACTACACGTCGTATTCAACGTGACGGGTAAGTTTACTCATCCAGGCTATCGGCCGATCTCACTCTGTTATTCACCAATACTATGACGGCCATCTGATAAGTAACCGTTAAAGAATGGAAGCACACAGGCTATAATGGACATATTTACCTGGGTGAGGGGGATACGAGGACAGACTGACAGACAATACGGGGCACTGACGGAGGTCTTATGAAGAAACAATACTATAGTATGACGACAGGTATAGGGTCATGCGTCTTCGCGGAATACACCCTGTAGGCTTATCACGTCATCGCTATTATATCCTTAGTTCAACTTCAAGGATATCCCGTGTTTTATGGCAATAATTTATGATTATAGTGTATGGAATGTTTCAATATTGGGCCAGCCCATTCATGCCATTGGTGGTATCACTGTATTGTGTAGACCGACCTATGAATAATAAGCCTATGTTTTCTACCTAAACACGGTGACTATATAACCGTACACGTTATATTGCAAATGTTTAAAATACAGTGTTCATCATCACAATGATATTATTACCATTTTTCTATTTAAGTATCTACATGTACAGTGTAATCTCACCAGTCTGCGTCGTCTTGTCTCTCAGAGAGGTAGGAAACGTGGGAATGTTATCTGAATACATAGATCTAAAAACAATAACATTATCACCTCATGTAAATACAGTCATCGTCGTAAGAAATGTAGGTGTTTTAGGCCATGTTTCTCTATTTAAATTACTTTGAGCTGCATCATACACCGTCAGTTGGCCCATCCTCTGATACAAAGGCTTAATTTTTTACTGCCTATACTCCTTGCTGTTAGATCCGGGCAGAGCTCTGCAGAGTCAATTAGTAATTATTAATCAATTATTTAATCAGAAGATTGGTTCAACGTTTGCACTGAAAAGTTGTCCATTTAATTACTTATGAGTAAGAGACTTATGACTGCATGTGTCTTATACCAGCACTGAACCCTACTACTAGCCAGTAGAACACCGGTGCTTAGCATTTTATCTATAAAACATAGATGTGTGATGTATTGAGACGAATCAGAAGTCTTGTTTCCAGGCCTATATGTATACAGTGGACCCACGATAATCCGACCTTCGATAATCCGATTGCACTGGGTCCCCTATAAGTCCATCACTGAAATGCAATTGGTCTCAGCATCTTCACTTCCTCGTGATCATCATCAGTGTTTTCCTTCTATATACAAAACTCATATACCGTACCTATATTACTGCACGGGAATGTCCATGTGCAATCAATGTACGATACGTGTGTTTATAAAACATATGCATTCGATGCCGTAGTTGTCAATGTGACAAACATATTGGACATCACGCATGTCACAAGAATTAAGTGACATGTTTTATCCTTAGAAGGTGTGCGTCCTGCTTACAGAGATAAATAACTAGCGTAACGACCAGCCACGTGTAGCATCATCAACAGTGACGTGCGACAATTAATTAGCTGACTCGGGAAATAAAACACCCAGCGTATTAGCCTGCCATCCGTCTAGCGCCTCCACAATCTTCAAAGAGAACAGCGTGATAAAAATCACCAGCGAAGTCGCTACCTGAGACGCTTATTCGTCGTCTGTATACAATAGCCTAGCTTGACCTCCAACCCCGGTCATGCGCGTTTGATAGATCCGTTTGTCAAGAGAAACCCCGTCGGCTATAACTTTTTCAAAAGAAGGTAGAAACAACGCACCCAATGACATCCCTTGCATAAAACATTAATTTTTAATGTATAATTTATTTACATATGTATACTAATATCTATGTATTAAAATCTCTTGATAACTATTTGACCCGTTCCTTGTGTAGTGGAGTATACGTGATATGACTTATGCACGTTCTGAAATTGCTAGATAGTAACACCATGAAGCGACGCTTTGTCTTGTAAGTGAATGTACACGAACGACACCGACGCCAGAATGAATTAACGTTTATATCGCATGTGAAGGTTGGATGAACTAAGCAGCAACATTTGAAACTGTCCGTATCTTGTCATATATGCATTGCTCGTCCACAAGGGATGTCATATATATATATATATATATATACTGTATATATATATATATATATATATCACGCGCACACACGCACGCCCACACACACACACGCGCGCGCGCACACACACACACGCACACACACACACACACACACACACACACACAC
>JAUTBQ010181085.1:0-10991 GCA_032361185.1 Lepetodrilus ovalis
AAGTGAATGTACTTTGTAGTTGTAGCTAAGAACTAGTAAAAAACGGCCATAAATATCTGTGATTGTATGCCTTTAACACATAATCATCTGTAAAGTAAAATGTTCGTGCATGTTATCGAGACACTAACTTGACTATCTACACAGACTACACTGTCTATAGACTCTGGTCTACGGCTACATTTCGAGGCAGAAGTGGAGCTAATAGGGCTAATATTATCACAGACATATAAATGCACATCTAGTAAGTACATACTAATTGTTTTGTTTTTTGTTGCGATGATAACTGTTATTCACGGAAATCCAGCCTCAGTGTGCCATAACCTCCACTCGCGACTCGCACTGGATAATGGCCGATCCGATCAAAACACTACGTCGGTGGGGAAATGAAGTAACAGAGTAACATTACTGTATATAAAAACAATAATCAAAATTGATTTGTTTGGTTGCTAGTAATTAATACGACATCCTACATCTGTAATGAAAATCCTTCTACGAGGAGAGTCAAGTCGAAAGTACCCCCCGCCCCTACTTGCAGATATAAATATAACACGGCGCGTACGTGGGTTACTTCCCTTAGAAGCTATTTGGCCACTTTTGACCAATCAGAGGAAGGCTACGTTGTTTACAACCACCAGATAATCGCTTCAGTGTTCAATCGAGGTGCGTAGATCTAGATCTGCTTGCCTTTTAAGTTTTTACCGACAAGTATTGCAATATGTAGACTTCAGTGGTTAAAACCATGCATTATTCCCTAAGAAGAGCAAAGCAATCGTCATTTATGGACCTGTTTGTTTATATATTACGGAAATGCAAATAATGTTTTATTTTTTTCTCATATGAACTATTATTGTTTAGTATTTCGGATAAACCATGTAATCTATTCATCAGTATTTATAATACAATTTGTGTACACATATTCCTTTGAAATATTTATTAATATCATTTACAGGAAAGGTCTGGCAATTTCTTTTTGTTAATTACTCACAAGCAGGACTAGCATCTCGCATGACAAGTTGACAACTGTTGCTAGTCCTAGCATCTACAAACCATACGGAATATAATGATCATAATTTGCAGCCATTTTATATATACATCAGTGCCGTAGCTAGCCATGGGGCATGGCAGTTGCCCCCCTAGTAATTTTACCCCAACTATGTTATTTGTCATAAATCACGATATCACTTTGTAATTTTCATTCAACTGCACCCTACTGCCCCCCCTATGCTAAAATAGTTAGCTACGGCCCTGTACATGTACAAATATTCATGTAAAAATATCTACTTGAACTACTATATCTATTATTATATGATTTTCAGGCAACTGTGATGATTTCCTTCATAATATGTATGCACCTTTTAAATGTATATTATGACAGGCTTAAAATTACATTGAAATTTGTATCAGAATGTGAATTTATTTTGTTTAACCTAGGCTGAAATCCTACGATAGGAATGACAACTTTGCGTCGCCACCAGTCGCACTACCCGATAGCAAAGATACAAGCTGGCCAACATCAGGATTCCAAAATCTTCGATCCGTACACAAGGACCAACTGCCTGAGCTTCATAAAGAGCAAGTTGAGGGTTATTTCCTGTACAGGATGGCGGAGGACAACCAGGCCAATGGAGACTTGAAGGCGATCGAGAAGGGGCAGCGGCTATATGAAGCAAGCAGGATATTGGGGATTTTCTTCAGTGGAATAGTTGGTGCGTCAATGAAGAATAAGGTACTACATAATATATATAATATATAAATTGTAATAATTTTCAAAAGAAAGAGGTTAGCCATGAACTTTTGAGATTTTAAGATTTAACGCATATTTAATATATACCTGGGTAGACAATAACCCACAAGGTACGCTGAAGCTCGTGACTTACTTAATTTCACTCGGGAAAGATAATCTATAATCTCTCGTACCTCGTGGGTTATTGTTTATAATTGCACATAATGATTTTGAATTATATTTTAAATGAGACTACATGTTCGCTTCTCTTCCTTGTAGGAAAGTCAAGTTTACATGAGTACAATGTCATCACCACTGTCCATGCCGCATCATGACCATTGTTATTATGAAATTTCGGAAAGCAACCAATCGGCACAACTGTGGGATACACCAAAAATACATAACAGTATCTCCAACCACATAATGTGCAATACCGGTATATATATATATATATATATATATATATATATATATATACATGTATTTTTCTACAATTATTTTTTATCTCACAAATTGTGTGCAGGTGACATAGAACTTTAAGCTGAAACTGGATGCAGAGACTGGGGAACCAGTCAACTCACACTGCGAATGTCCTGCTGGTAAAGGGCCTCATGCCACATGTAAGCACGTAGCCGCTGTGATTCTCATGTTGGCCAAGTACTCCATCACAGGGGAAGTCCAAGTCAACAAGAGTTGCACAGAGAACTTGCAGACATTCCACAAGCCAAAGGCAACATACAAAGGTTTCTGTCACCAATTTGATATGTTTAAGTTGATTGTATCTTCTTGTTGGGAGCTTTATAATGTATTGGTTCGAACAGTTTCCTCCTGTCAACAACTTGCAAGTTGTAGTATGCGAGAGAAAGAATCTTGAAAGTGACTAAACTCTAATCTAAGAAAGAAAGCAGAGGGTGGTAGCACAGTGGTAGTTACATTTCTGACGCAATATTGATAGGATGCACTGTCTGTAGAGTGGCAATACAGATATCATCCTTGGTCTGTCAGTACCAGTCAGTGCTCACAGGTTTACAGCAACAATCAGCACTATGGACGTTCCAGGTTTCCTCCTGCCTTAAACTGACAAGTTGTGAAATTAGTGAAAGATTCTAGAAAGTGACTCTAAACCCTATTACAAAAAATAAAATAAAACAATCATGAAAACACATACTCTATATTTTGATTCAACTTTATTATATATTATTTTCTCTATATGTACACACATATAACATACTGACAATATACTAGAGCTAACTTAAAATTGCTATGCATGATCTTGTCACAATGATATAGAATTTTGCCCTCAATCTGCTTTTAGGATCACCCATTAAAGCAGAGAACATCGAGACAAAGAGAAAACGATCTGGTGACTTGCTCGATGATCCTCGACCGGCCAAGTACAGGAATATGATGGGCTACAACGACTTTGTACGTCATTCTATGGTGAACTTTTGCTCAAGCGCATCAAGGAATATTGCTTTGAGGTACCTGTACCCGAAAGCAGATTTGTATTCAGCAACCATTGACCATGACTACTTGGATGTGCCTTTCACAGAGTACTGGGTGGACGAATCACTGAAGGTAAAATCTTTTTAGTCATTATATACAACTGCAAAGTACATTCACCATCAGTGTTAGAAACTTTAGTGTTATGGCCACTGGCCAACCGGGCCAGTAACTTTTAATTTGTATTGGCTCTGTTCAATATCAGCTGGCCCAGAAGCCAACCGAATGTCAACATCACTTAAAATTTTACAAAACTGCTGGTCCGAAGTGAAACTCACTGGCCCCAGAAACTCACTGGCCTGGGGCCTCAGGACCAGCGGTAATTTCGAACACTGTTCACCATGTTCACTTGACATACATAAAATCATGTTTGTACTGCCAAAAACCTTTCTACTGCAGTATGGTAGACAAAGCTCCACTGCAACACTGTGAGATTTTGAATTGACTGTATTAACTAGCTGTCATCTACCTGAATGTGGTCATATTTCTTATTGCATCATTACATTAATACAAAGGGACATATCACATTTGTTTAGAATTCCTTCATAAATTAGTTGATGCATCAAAGACCAGATACTGTAAACGGTTTTATTTAGTAGCTCGCAAATTTCCTGAATTTGCAAAATGTATGTGTTGACGGCTTATTCTGCACAATCACATTTGAAATATTTTGACTGTCAAGTTCAAAACAAATACAGTCCTTATTTCCCGTTATCTATATTCTAGGTTAACTAGATGTGATAGTATGCCTTTGTGAAGGATGTTAATTTAGCATAAGAATCCGGCATTGTACCCCCACCCAAAATAATGTTTCTTGAATTTACTGTGATGAAGAACAATATATTACAGTGGATTTGGAGAACTATATTTCCATTACAGGTCACTCCGGAATCGGCAGCAGAGATTAAGGAAAAAAACAAGAAATCAGAGAAAATCAGTCAAGTGGCTTCAAGAAAGGAACTAGGGTCTAACATCATCAAGATTTGGAGAAATTATTAAAATTACTGACCGTAGAAACAAGGATAAATTGTGTTCTCTAACCTCCACATGTAAAATAAATGCTAAGGCTGTACTACATGGTATCCAATATGAGAAAAGGGCCATCTCTGAGTTTGAAGAAACATGCAATATCAAATCTAGAAAATCTGGTTTGTTTGTATCTGTTGAACACCCATTTCTTGCAGCAACACCTGATGCTGCAATTGATGCTGATCACCTCATTGAAGTAAAATGTCCTTATTCAGGAAGGTTCAACAAAATTGCACCTGGGAAATATTTTCCTTATCTATGTTACAATTCCGATGGGAATATTGCTTTGAAGTCCAGCAGTCATTATTACAATCAAATACAAGGGCAACTTTTCATCTCTAATCGTAAGATATGCTACTTTGTAGTTTATACTTTTAATGGTTTATTTGTTGAAAAGATAGCCATTGATGAAGAATATTGCCAGTTCTACAAAAAGTTCTTTAGGCCATACCTAGCCTCACACATGTAAATTGGTGGATATTGTCATTATCGAAAAGACAACTCTTTCTATCAGGAGAAAAGTGGTTAGAACAGAATGAACAAGTACCTCATGTGTTAGCATGGTTAATATGTTTACCATTGTAATACATGTATATAACAAATTTCATTAAAATCCTATCTTGGCCCAGCTAAGATCTGACTGAACCCAATATATAAATTCCATCAAAATGCTATTTGACATCAACTTGACAGGCTAAGACAAATAACTGTCAGAAAATCTCATTACGCAATTTTAATTACATGTATATATACAGCAAGGAGTTTGTAATCAACCCTCAAGCTTTGTAGACTCATTGGATGGGATCAAGTCAATGTGATGAAATTCAGAGGTATTACCCGAGACCATAAGCTAGTTTCGCAAAATAGCAGGGGCCGTATTCTCTAAACTTCTTAACTTGCGAACTTCTTAGTAAGAGATGTCTTCACAAATTAACATACCGTAAGCAGAAAACCAGTTTGGCAAAATCTTGGTACTTACGAACTTCTTAGGACTTACTAAGTTTCGAGAATACAGGCCCTGTTTCAGTGTTACGGTAGTTTGGGTCCTATTTTAACGAGACTGTGGCATGACTGGCATATTATTTCAGCTCTATTCAAAACTTGGGCATCATTTACATTTTGGCATGACACAATTAAGGCTAGGAGAAAGGTAGAACACTAAAACTACGCATATTCGCTGACAATAGAAGTCCGAAAGTTACTAATGGCAAAGCAAATGAATACTATCCTGGATCCAAGCTGGAGTTTACTCGGTGGTAAATTTGTCTTCAGAATTTTGAAAGTTTTGCTCAAACCAATTATCCTTTCTATATGGATCCTTTTTGAAGCTATCCTCCTATCCTTCACAATTTCCTCTGGCTCAAGCTGAGATTTTCCTTTCAACATTGTAGGTGTGTTAACCTTAACATCCTGAGAAGCAAACAAATCCTGAACCATTATTCCCCTGTCTGCCATGATACTGTCCCCTTTCTGAAAGAGGTTTTTGGTTGGATCAAGAAGTGACGATTTCTCAATAATCTGTCTATCTGATGCTGAACCCCCATATGAATCACTAATGAAAGAAACTGCTCCTCTTGGAGTACAGCCAATCATGGTTTTCAAGGTGTTCCTATGCTTGTAACCTGACCAAGTTGCACTTTGAGCATCAACATGGGATGGCTTCTCTATGGGGTTTTCAGTAGCATCTAATATGACTCTGGTCGTACTAAACTTTTTGACAAAATCATGTGGCATGTGCTCATCTACTACCTCACGTGATGGCCAAATGTTGATTTCTTTCAGCTGGAAGTACATAAAATTGATCCATGTGATGACAACATGTGAAACTGTACTTTCTGAAACATCAAAGAATAAGCTCAATTCAATATAATCCTTAGCTTGACGCAGTTTCATGAGTGTCAAAAATAGCTGATCCTGTGGAGATAGCAAAGAACATTGATATTTCAACTCGTATGCAGCAGGACCCAACGAATGAAAAAAAAAATATGAAGTGTTCATAATCGTGAAATCCTGTGTAGTACGACATAGCTTTAGGATTATTTATATACTTGTCAACTGAGTATCTACCAGCAATGTCACATTGTACTGTCTCGTCTTCATACGACACCGACTTGGGATCCTCTGTAAGTGTACTGTCATCTATGTTGCTTGCCTGGACAGTGACCTCACTCTGAATCTGCAGAAGCCATCAATGATGTTCAAACTCCCTCTGTTGATGCTGTCTCTTGGGCCTTGGTGCTACCACAGTATGTTTACCGGCAGTGTTGAAGTCAAATACTCTGGGGACTCGATCTTTTTTCAGTCGACTTCTCTCGCCTGTAAAATGCCATTATTGTGTTACCATTATTGTGTTTCTATTAATATTATTATTCTGCCTTTCAACATGTTATCCAGTATGGAAACTTTAAAAGAAATGGATACAAAAATTACACGGAAATACTTATTTATTTATCATGTTTAATAGTGACCAACATAGTACATGTAATGGTCAATGAGTTAATTTAGAAATATTATCTCGCTATATTCAGATATTTTTTTTAATTCGATAATCAGTTGAGATGAATCCAGATGCATGTTGATCAGTAGATAGGTTAATGTGAAATGTAACAAAATTAAATAAATATACAAATGCAAAATTGTCTCTCCATCTTCTTCATGTAGAGAACTTCACAATCGTCCACGCAGAGTAGTTCATCAAGATGCGACAAAACCTTGAACATAAACAAAGAACCACAAAGCAACACGAATAACACAAATACCAACAATGATTTTCAAATGAATAACTATCAATAGATCACAAACATTATAAATTTTACAAACGATTGAGTACAATTTTACTACTTTGTGTAGTTAAAAGTGGACTCGTGCAATAAACAGGTTGGGGAAAAGGCCAAATCGAGCTATAATAGCTCCTAGCTTATTATAGCTAGATCGAGCTATATTAATCTATTATAGTAATTAATAATTACACATTTCTGCAATTAGTTGTTGAAATGACATAATTAATTAACTCTTACAAGCCATTTAATTTATTTTGTATTTATCACGGCAAATAAATACGTTAACAACTCGAATATAACATTGTTTTTCAGATTTGTAACACCAGATTATCAATCTTAATATCCGAAATTAAAATTCTAAATTATTTCGAAAATTAATTAATAAGTTAGTGAGATTGATGTTTCAAGTGGTGAAAACACCTTAAAATTATTAGCTCCTAGCTATTATTGTTCGTTGTAGCTATTATAGCTCGTTTGTGAGTTTGCTCAACCTAATAAAAACAACGTAGTCACGGTAGTGTGCACGAAAACTGAAGCCTTCTTAACATAAACATCCTGTCGCTACTCGGCGGTCACAAGTAACAAAACTACACCGAATTGTGCAACTAAGCGTAAATTAACTACATGGAAACAATAGCAGGTAATCTATTATGTAAATTCTAACCTAATAATGTACTTGAATAATCTTCGGTTTTGAAGTGAGCTCCGCATACTAGATCTTTTGGCCCTGGTGCCCACAGTTTCTTCGAGCGTTGGTACACTCTCCTTACGGCTACTCGCCACTTCATTTGTAAATCTGGATCCACAGGATATTTGTGTCCTCCGGATTTCCGACAACCCGGCACAGAACAGTACCGTGGCATGTTTAAACCAGCTGTGAATACGTCGCCTTTTGCAGTCAGTTCTGTTGCAAACTCCGTGATCTTAAGCGCATAAAGCACGCGCGCCACCTAGCGGCGGATTTGAGCTGGCGGACCCCATTTGTTCATGTCATGTTTGCGTCGTTGAGCTTCTCTAAAGTGTACATAGTTTTTAGTGCCTCAGGTTTTCTTTCACAGTTGTTCTTCACATGTATATACACGGTTTTAGTGCCTTGTTTATCACGTTTTATCTCCCGTTGTTGCTATATCAATTGTTGTTTCATGTGTGCATGCTATATCTCCGTGAAGAATAACGAAATATATATATCTCCGTGAAGAATAACGAAATATCGTTATTGGCAATACAACATTATCTTATAATATCTTATCCCCCAATTCAGCATGGTTGCGAACAGATTGAAACTTGGTTACAGTGCATCAATGATAACTTGCCTATTCTCGTATCATGCTCACAATCCCCATGTACATTTCTCTATGTGAATTCAGAATGTTGACATAACTTATACAGACAAATTAAATGGTCAAATGAAGAAGAAAAAACCCATATAAAATTGACTTTGAACAGAACATTTGTTTTATTCATATCAGACTATACATATACTATCGGCTGTTCTGAGAGTCTTCATTTCCCTTCAGAATTGTAGAGCATCCAGCCAGCTGCTAATATTGGATCAATTGAAATCTTCCCCACTCCTAATAGCCTGAATGTGAATGGAAGCACTCATTATTCATTATTCTATATGTAGTTTTTTGGGCGGTAAACAGCTTAGATTTTTTAATTGACTTAAGTCAGCAACAATGACTTTAATTATCAACGTATTTTAACCAGATTTTCGGTATTTGGTTTATCCAACCTTTATCGAATCTAAGTCTAAAACCTCAGGATAATTCAATATAGACAACTTAGTCAAAATGTGTCGCAAAGTTAGTGTTCTGCTGACTTAAGTCAAGCGGTTTATAGGATACCACCCATGGTGTGTAATTTAATAATTTTACATCACTTATAATCATTTATAATCTCTTTTTAGAAGAACGGTACATGCCTCGAGTGGGATGCGGTGAACTCGTAGTGAAAAAAACACGTAGTACATGAAATTTCGTAGGAAAGGAATTTCGTATGGGGGGGAAATTACGGTGAGCTCGTAGGAATTTTGCCATATAATTTTCCATCTTTGTTGAAACTTATGAAAATCGACAACGTAGCGATGTTTCCTCGAGTACTTACATTTGAAGTGTCGGGTTTTCTAATCAACTTAATCCTTTTATATACCCAGTCAAGGAAGTGCAGCTACCTTAATGTTACAAGGACGCATAGTGTTCGTCTTGCCCTTGATTAAAACGTCCTTGTTCTGTGAAGAAGGAAACTACCAGAATAGCCGTGATGTTGATAGGCATAAACTGGTCATTCGTTAAATGAATTATTAGAAAGTATTCCAGGTTGGAAGAATCCGAGGCATGTGCACTAATCTAGACGTTGGAAAATTAATGATACATGAAACACATTAAAATATATGAATTACAACTAGAAATACAAAAAGAAATGCAGCTCATGTAATAGTTTGTTAAATTGTGATGAAATCAGACCAACATATGTACTATAATGAGAAAGGGTGGTACGATAATTGATTGCTAAAATATGGGTTACATTTATATATGATTAAGTGTTCGGATAGTCATATAAATAATAAATTGTTTTATTGACAATGTAAATAGTAGCCCTCTTACTATGAAAACAAACGAGATATTTCGTATAAATTTCGTTTAAAAGATGCCAAAAGAACATTCGACATTGAACTAGATTATCTAAGGGAATTAGAACGTACTATGAATAATACATTGTTTCTTTGTTTGTTATTTGTTTGTTTTGTTTTCTTCGCTTTCTAGAATCACGACATCACTAACATCACGACTTGTCAGTTTAGGGCAGGAGTAAATTCGTAACATCCGTAGCGCTGAATGTTGAAGTAAACCTGCGAGCACCGTCTGGTACTGACAGACCAAGGATGATACAATGTATCTGTATTGCCACTATACATACAGTGCATCCTACCAATATCGCGTCAGAAATGTGACTTCTGCGAACATGCCGGGTGGGATTTGAACTCGGTACCTTTGGCTCCGAAGTTCAACGTTCAACCACCGCGTTACATTCCGCCGAATAATATATTGTATGACTGATTCAAATATAAACCCACCAGATTTCAAGTATATGTATATAGATGCCGTTGCATGCGTGGGCCTTTACATCTATGTATGGCCTAGCATAAGAAAATATAACCCATAATTATATATATTACTACTCAATAATTACTATAACTTTATCACTTGCCGACCTAAAAAGAGGTAAGGGAGTTTGGAAGTTTAATAATTCATTGCTTCACGATACAGAATATGTAAAATTGGTCAAGAAAACTATAAAGTCAACCTTAGATCAATATGAAAATAAGTCTACTCAGGGAAATACATACTCTATTAACGATCAGCTCCTTTTGGAAGTAATATTGTTGGCAATTAGAGGAGAAACAATTTACTACTCGTCTACTAAAAAGAAAAAAAATATAAATAGAGAAAAGGAATTAAATTTATTATTGATAAATTTGGAACAATCTATGGACTCTACTCAATTAGAAGATGAAAAATTAACAATACTGCAAAATATAAATGAAGTTTCGAGTGAACTAGAAAATATTATGAAAATAAAAACACAAGGTTCCTTTATCAGGTCAAAAGCTTTATGGATAGAATGTGGAGAAAAACCAAGTAAGTATTTTCTACACTTGGAACATAGGAACTTCCTTAATAAATCTATTACAGAATTGCAGAAAGCAGATGGAACACGTATAAAAATGCAAGAGGAAATTTTGTCAGAAACTAAATCGTTTTATGAGAAACTATATTCTGGGAAAGATTGTACATATATTGATCTTGAAGAGTTGTGTATAGGAATAGATATTACAAGATTATCAGACAATGTATCAGAAACACTTGAAGGTGAAATAACATATGATGAAACACTGCTAGCGTTAAAAAAGATGAAAAATGAAAAGAGTCCAGGCCCAGATGGTTTTACCACAG